>JXWZ01011394.1:0-10950 GCA_000956215.1 Anopheles farauti No. 4
TAAAAAGGTTTACAAATAAAACAAAATTCATGCTTGAGGAAAAAAACGAGAAGAAATATGAAATTTTTTACCAACTGATTGAAATTTATGTAAAAAATTCAAAAAAAAAAATACAGTCTTTATAAAATCACATCCACTCAGCTAATGAGGTATATGACAATTTAAAAACGTCCCTAAGAAAAAAAAAGTACTAGCTGCTCTACAACATTTACTACAGCTGTAACAGTTCTGTGAAGTTAAATGACAATTATTACCATATTTGGCATCTTATGAGTCCTTTTACAATCATTAATAAACATAAGCAATTAAACCGGCGAAAAATTGGGTTCTTGAATAAGTATAAAGGTATTTACCGATGTGAAAACGGCAGATAAAAAATTTAAAACCTGCTAGTTTTTTCAGGTGCAGTTACTTCATTATTATTTTTTTGTTTTCATTTTTTTTTTAAATTATTGATGATAATGAAATGAAATTATTTGATTAAATTTACTGATGTTGAGATACATTATTCTTATAATAGTATTCGTTTCTTCACATCTATAATCCTGACTGATACTTCCATCCAAAATATTGGTTTTATTTTGAAACAGCATTATGTGATTGTCGATCACTGTCGAGATGGTAGTCAGCGAAAAAAAAATCATTATTCTGTATCGTCTTTAAAGCCCCAAGCCAGGGAAGGCGAATCGGACGTAATATGAGGCAAAGAAAGGTGCGTCAAAAAACAACACAACGCCAGCGCTCTACTGAAAGGATGCAAAAAGGAAGGCTAACCACCTCCCGGAGGATAAGCAGGATTAAATGAATGGCCACAAGGGTTCGGACGGACCGGGGTCGGTTGCACCGTAAAAGAGCAAGCCGCCCCAAGCATGGGCTGCTGGTAAATGTCTTACAATGATTACTGTTGATTGTTTCGACGTACCGTGTTGTCTTTCGCAAAAAGGAAAAGGGTAACAAAATTGCAAAAGAAAAAAGGGTATCCTGAAGGAAACAAACAGGATCTATTGCTTTTTTCGCCTTAACGCCTCTGCGGAAAGGTGTACCCGTGCGCATGGTGGTAGGGAAGATTCCTTCCCTCACCAATCACCCACTGACCGCCCACCGGACGGTGTGGAGAGGAAAATTAAAACATAAACCCCAAAACGAGGGCACGAAGAAGAAGAAAGGAAAATGTTGTTGCTTGCTTAGCTCTCGGGACGTTTGCAGGACGAACTGCTTGAGAGAAACGGTTGGGAAAAAAAAACGTTTTGGAAAAAAGATACTCATTAAAAACAACAAAAAAGGAGTTTGTGTAGTACGGCCGGGAAAGTGAAAGACTTTCGAAACCTCCTTCCGGGCGCTCAGGTGAACTTACGAGGCGCTAGTTGAGCAAACGATGACGACGCGATGATGGAAACTCAATTATTTTTATTATTCCTTTTTGGCGCTTCGGAAGAAAAGGGGTCCCGGTCGGGTTTTCTTCCAGCGCCGGCCGGATAAACCCTCGAGGACGAGGACTTTGGACACCTACCTGAAGTGAGCCGCGGCTTCGGTCGAAGAAGGTGTCATCGGCGGGAATGGATAGATGTTTATCTGTTTTTGAGCTCCTACTCCTTCACTTGCCTGTCGATAGTACAAATGTTGGTTCCTTTTTAGTGTTGCACTTCCCGCCTGGACATCGGTTCGCGTGAAACAAAAGAGACAGTGCACGAAAAGCAAAAGGATTTTGGTTTTCCGTGTTTCATATTCTCAATGGAAAACCGAGGGCGATTAATGAAAAAAAAAACCCGTTTTCCATCTTCTTTTCCCATACTGCAAATGAAAGTGATCCCGGAAGAATCGGGGTGGGTCTTTGAGAGCGATGTAATAAGAAGCACACTTTGTGCACCCTTCGTGCGCTCATCAACTTGTTCGCCAAAATGGCCCTCGGGCGGTCCGGTGTGGGAGTTACTTTCTTTTCCCTGTTGCTTTTTTTTTCATGCCTGCACTCCTGCTGCCGGTGCCGTTTCGCTTGGAGCGGTTTATCCTCACCCGTTTCACGCTTTTTGTGCCTGCTCCTGCCAGCGTGGAGCATTAACTATCGCTTCCCGTCATCTTTCGACGGGGTGCTAGAAGCGCACCAGCCCGCCCGGTTGAACTGGCGCGACGTGAAGGTGAGCCCTTCGGTCGGTGCGAAAAGTTTGATTAAAACCGGAGCTAACGGAAACTTTTATTCTGCTCAATTACAGGATACAATAAAGATAACATAATACGACGGTGCAGCACAGAAAGTGGTCGCTTCCGGGCAGTTTTCGAGCTATTTTTTGTCTTCCCCGGCTTAGCTGTGGTACGGTTGGAAGCGCCGAACGTAAGATGAAAAGGTGCGCATAAATATTTAAACCGAATTGCCGTTAATAAACGCTCGTTAGGATTTTATTGTTGAGGGAGGGAAAAGTTGGAGAATGCGGATGAGGACCTCTCCGTCTCTGCACATTAGATGTTCTGTAACTATGGGCAGTTCACTAGCAAGAAGTAAAGTGTCAGATAAAAAGTGAAATACCGCATTTATGCGGTATTCTTGAATTTTGATTTTAAGTTGCTTTTAAATTGCTAGAAAAAGCGCGCGAAGGATCACATTTTCGGTTGTAAAGTTTGTCGGACATTTTTCATATCGTTTTCATTAGAACTTGTAGTTCGGATCAAAAAATGTGGTCAAAATTATACATAGACACTTATTATCCTACTGAGATTGGAATCAATGAACAACATGCGCTTATAGTTCCTGGATCTTATTAATTGTTAGGGGTATTTATTATGTATGCCAGATTTTTCATTCAACTTGTAAGGAATGTTTTGAATGCATAAAATGTCACTTTGTTAAGCAATTTTGGTAAAAAAACTGAATAAAAATAAATATGAATATATTTAAAACTGATAAATTGCAGTCATAATAAATAATACAAAGTAAAGAAAAGTAGTAAAACTTCAGGAAGGAAAACATTAAAAAAGAATTAAAACGACAAACCGGAAAAAAGAAACGAAGAAATACCAAATTTGGTGATCAGAAAGTAATTACGCCATGACTCAACAAAAAAATAAAAAACAAAAACCAAAAAAAAAATCACAGTTCAAATTTTTATCGATGGTTTTAAATCTTTATAAAAAAAATCACTGAATATATATCTGAAATACAATGAAATACATGGTTTGAGTTAAAAATATTGAATCAATGAATATATTATTTAAAACCATAAATTAATGAAGAATACAATAAACAATTATTCATTGCACAATGCATGTTTTTCACTTATCCTTTGCGTTTATCATTTATGTAACGTTTGATAAACAATTAAACCTACAAACCGTTTTCGATTTTCCATCGAAAATATATGTTTTCAATCATTTAATCCTATTAATTTCTGCTTTAAATGGAATACAGCTTCCAGTACGGGCTATCAACTGAAGCAGCATGCTTCACGAACGGCAATGGAAGAAAATAGACAATTTAGCTGCATGATCGCGCCGTAATGAAGGAATCACAACCTTCCACACCGGTCCGGACAATTGCATTGTTGTGTGATCGGCTCGTAAAGGGCCAAGCAGCACGTAGCAAAAATCCAATTGACGTTTAATAAATTGGCGTCAACGAGTTCCCAGGCCGTGTGGCAGGAAACGTCGGGTCAAAGGTGCAAATGCGCTCCGTTCGCATACATGGCAGTAACGATGGAAAAATAATACCATCCACTGCCGGCCGTACCGGTAAGTGTGTCACCGAGATGGGCCGACTACGTCTGCGAATTAACACGGAGCGATTAAAGACAAAAATAATAGCTTAACCGGCTGCAGGCCTCGGATCTTCTGGCGTAGGGCACCGTGCTCGATGCAGCATCGTACGATGGCTTCATTCCCGTATCAATTCTCCCTGCTGACCTAGCAAAGCCACTGCGAATCATCGGTAACGTGCACGTTGGTACCGAGTTGGCCCCGAGCATGGGAGGTTTTTTATTGGCCCACCACCTTTCCAGCGCACGCTTTTCTCATCAAAGGGACTTCCCATCCGAGCCTGAATCGTTCGGCATTGGGTGGCTGATGGATATGACACCGGCCGTCCTGGTGGTACGGATGATGGGATGAAGACGGCGAAGACAACCTTCTTGATAGCCTGTTTGTTTGAAACTTTGTAGAAATCTTTTTTTTTTTCACTGTCGAAAATTGGTTCCACCGGGGTAGGTCCATTCGTGTTCCTTGGTGAGGCCCACACAATCTGCAAAGTGCAATGGCCCCTCCCAGAGATGTCCGTCCACTGTCGTTGCGTACAATAAAATCACCCATTTCGCAGCAGTAGCAGCCCGTTTCTTTTGCATGCAGCGTAGTCGAATGTGACGCTGGCTGCGACGAGAGCGGTGTTTGTAATGAGATTGCATTACACGTCGAGTGAGGCGTAGTGAGGCGCATTAGTATGCTCATTGCAGCATGCCCAGCAGCACAGCAGCTGGAGCGACCACAATAAATTTGCATTAAGCCTGTAAGCACCGGGGAGGGGGTCGTCTCGTGGGGTGCGTCCGAGGAGCCGGCAGTTTCTTTTCTCCGCAGCGAAGAATGCGCCACTTGCCTGCCGGCAACATACTAGCGAGCGTGTGGATGGAGAAGGAATCGTAACGCCGGCAGCCTTGTCCAACCGGGAGGCTTTCGAAATGCACGAAACGTATTCACCACGCACACTGCCGAGCACTTCTTGCAGGAGTGAAGGGGAAGGGTTCGGTAGAGCCCTGTGGCTTTTAAGGTTAAATAGGACCATACTCTAGTTTTGCATTCGTAGCAGATGGATCGAGCACCGGAATCGCTTCAGAAGAACTCCATCAAAGCCTGCTGCATTCGTACGATGCTGCCAGGCATGGCCGAGCAGCAGAACGTAGAGGCTTTAATTGATTCTGAACCATTTTTCTACAGCCGATGGGCCACACTCACTGGCGCAAACCGATCTTAGTAGGCTATCTCGAACCGTTTGGCATAAGCCTAGCTTAAAGCGGGCTGTAAATGAAACAACTTGGGTGGTTGATATATGGTTTAAAGCCGTTTGCACTCACGCACTCGAACATTTTGAAGGGTTTCCCGGTTTTGCAGATGTGATTTCACTTACACACACTAACACATTGGGAAGGCCAAATGTGCTTCCCATTATCGTTAGTGCCGAAGTAAAGTGCGTTATTTAAAGGGATGTCGTTGGCTGTAATGTTGAACTTTGTGGCACGTACGCTGTAAGACGTAAAAGGTATCAGTGCGTGACTTATAGGGCGCAGTAAAATTCTATTCGAGCGAAAGTGCAACGTTCTTCTTTCGAATGTAAATTGCCGTGTTAGTATTTTAATGTTTCTCGCTTCATGAAAACATGCTCCGATTTATGGATTGGTTTCGTAGCAACCGATAATTTTCCGCCTTTTGAATTGAGAAGATGCTAGGCGCTTGCAACTAGAGAGTACAATTTTATATTTCCATAATAACATGTTGAAAATACCAGAACGTGTTGAATAATATTAATGGATTGTTTTATTACGCACTAGAAGTATTTATCCATTCGAGAGAGTATTTTTGTTACATTCATTTTGAATACACAATTTTTATATATGAATAAAACTCAGTAAACGTACTCAAACTCAGAACAACTTACTAGTTTGTGATAGAAAATAGTTGCATTTTAATATTTTTTCTAAAATAAAAAAAAAGAAACAATAACCTGTATAGAAATCATCACGAATGAATTACTGTATAGGATTTTTTTTAAACACATTTAGTAGCTTTAATCTTTATATGTGAGTTGGATTCGGTAATTATTTTTGGTAAATCGTTATTTAATTAAGGTGTTTTTGATCATATATGTTTTCATATCCGATGTTTTGATCGATGGCGTTTAAATGCTTGGCTTCCATTTAAAACTTATTTGAATTGCAATATTTTATGGCTCATGACACCACTATTGTTTATATCTAAATATTTCTTTATTTTTAACTCCAATTTTAATCTACAAGGAAGTTTGAAAATTTCGATATGAATATAAACGACTTCCTCAGCACTTTTGTCCGCTTCCACTCAACAAAACAACTTTCCCTGTGCAAAAGTGTGATTTAAATAATTCATATCACTTATGAACTAACCCAACCTGCATGGATTATTCTGAGCCTTTTTATCTTGATAACACAACATATTTCGCACCTTTCAACTTAATCCTGGTTTTCTCTAAGCCCGACCCGGTCTCGATAGAGGCATAAAAAGGGTTCAGAGTAATTCATAAAATCTTAAACTATCATCTCCTGGCAGGCGAATTTGCTTTGGGGCTTGACCACTCCCAGGCCGGATTTGTTTCCTCTTTTGCCCGAGAAAATGAAATCCTTTCCCTCAAAACGAGCAACGTTTTTTTCCGTGAGCGGTGAAATATTCACCGCTTTTTGGCCAAATGAAAACACTGGTGGTTCCGTTTGGTTTCGATAAAATCTATTAAGAAAACGGATTTGCTGATAAAAACGGTTTGCCCAAGGGAAACGTCCTTGGTTCGGTTCTGATTCGCTTCGTCCGGTCCGGCAACAGTGTCCGGTGATAATGTTAAGGCGGACGAAAACAACACCCGAAACCCGATAAGGCAAATCGCTACGGGAGAAAGGATACCGGCCAGGATTGCGGACGGAACCCGATGACCACGGATGGCGGATGTTCAAAAAGCAGTTTGCATAACCGGGTGCTCCTTTGCGGACCCCCAGGTTACTAATTTATCGCTCAAAGCGAAAAGCCAGAAGGCTAAGCGGGGGGAGGGAGAGAAAATAGGAAAAAATACACACCCCCTCCCATCCAGAAAATCCGAATCGAATCGCTTCCTGTATCGATGCACGGGCCTCGGCAGCAACGGGTGGCGGTGTGGGACTAAGCTGGAGCCATTTCTGAGCCCCTTTTTGTATAACGACACAGGTCCCCTTTACCAGCCGACACCGAAGTCACCTCCATCGGTTGGAACCGGATTCAAATTTTCCCTTCCAACGCATATGCTGCGTGCAGAACGTCACCAGAACCGTCCGGAAACAAAGCGTTAGTCACAGGGGTTTCCGTTTTAGGCTGGACGGGGAGGGTTTGTGGCCTGCTTTTTCACCTTTCCCAATAAAAGGGTTCCCGATGGGGGAGATATTGGTCATCGTCTAGCCATCGGAGCACCAAGTGCGTCTGCCGGAATCGAACCGGACTCGCACGGAAAGTTCCGATCCGGTTTCAACGAAGGCGCTTCCAGGCGCAAACGCCGGATAAGTCACCCAACTTAGCAGAGGTCTTTAACCCCTTTTTTCGCTCTGACCGAGTGGGCGGGCGGTTTTCGAATCCTACCATTCATAAATATTTATTACGATGACACTGCCCACTTCTGGTCCGTCGTTCTCCGGCCCTCCATTTCGGTTCTTATCTCTTCCGGCGCCTTGGTTTGCCGTTTCATTTGAAATAATAAAAATGTCCTTTTTCACTGGACGAAGGGAAAGGGTTGGTCTCTTCATTAGACTGCTCACTGATACGAGAAGGAAAGGTTCGATTTGGGAAATGTTGCTTCAGTAACAAAAAAAAGGGGTCGAAGGTTTGGTCCAAATATTCTTTTCTGGACACAACAGGAAAGCACAGCGCTGCGGCAATATCATGCAATGTTTCGATTTTGAATCAGCCTAACCTGCTTGTGGGGTTGAAAAAAGGTTTATCGTGTAGCAAATTTTGTCATTTTCCAACGTCACCTTTTGATCCTAGCGGATCGGACGGCGACTCGAAACATGTGCGTGTTGTTGATTTTTAATTAAAAACGAACCATTTGGAAAAATTGCTCACTCATTTTGCGCTCGTTTGAGCGACGCGGAAGAAAATTTACTTACGCAAATTTCAGCAAATTGTACCCACACTGCTCCGAAAATGGTCAAACGGACATGCCCTGCAGTAAGGATTACCTTTCGCTGGTGGGTTCGCAAAGGGGCCAATGTTTTGTTTTAATCTCACAACCCGCTGGACGTCCCAACGGGATGCATTAGATGATGACCGCGGTAGAGGATTGTCGTTTCATGTGAGATGAATGACCCCCGGAAAATGCCATAATCCTTTTGGATTGCGTTTCCCGTGTGCAGATGATTTGAGCGTGGGTAATTTATTTCATACCGATATGCTGTTGGATATTTGTGGGAACGGAATACGAAACCGATCCATTCTCGCTTTATTTATTCTTTCCGCAGGTGACGATTGTTGAGCTGGAGCAGAGGTTTGCGCATGTTACACGATAAATTACCTAACGCCCATCAATCAGCTAATCGAGTTTGGTTTCTGCGAGTTGTGAAGTGTTTCCAAAGACCCCATCAGTTCGGTTTGGTAACGATCCGCATTGCGCATTACGAATCAGTGTAAAAGTTGTATTGTTTTCCTTTTTTACTCACCCTAAACAGAAATCGGGTTTGAAAGTGAGCAGACAATAAATCGATCAAAAAAGATCGATGAAGTGGTGAAGGGTTTGGATGTTGTACAATACTAGCCACTTTTGGAATGCATGGTTTGTTTTATCTTCGGGTATTAGAGGTGTTGACACGGTAGACTTTTTCAATACAAACGTCATTATACAATGAATTCTAAGCTTTTGCGCTCATGTAAACGAAAGCAATAAAATAAATCGATGTAAAAAACGCAGCACACGATTGGCATGAGTTGAAAAACAGGAAAAGAAATTAGAGAAAACGAATTATTATAAGATATAAATTTAGTTTTGAAAGATTGGTTTTATATATTGGCTTTAAGCAGTAGTTTTGTAGAATATTTATTTAGTAGTTTCCAAGCAGCATTTCTATACGATCATCTTAACGAGAACTAAACATAATACAATTGAGTATCATTTAAAATTAAACTAACTGGTCGTAATGAAATTTTTTTCAAGCATTTTAAGTATGTCCGTGTGGAATATCGATTTCATAATGTTGACCATATTTCTATCTTGTGTTGTTTTTAAGGATTCAAAATATTATTAGCTGTTTGCAATTCATGAAAGAGTAGCTTTAGCATTGCAGGAATTAAAAAAAAAGCTTTTATTATAAAGCGTTTCAGAACTCTAGGATCTCATAAGTTCATTTATTAGTTTTTATTAATTTTGATCTTTTAATTTACCTTACTTTATAGTTTTAATTGCATGAAACGCAATGTAAATTATGCATAATATGTTGTTTGAATAAATAAAAAGCCACTGCCAAAAAAGCCAAATTAGCCATGCTGTAGCAGCCATGCTAACAGATGATCGTACAATTGAGTTATGCACTGTAGCACTTGGATTTAATCCATATTGAATCAAATGTTGCTGTTTTGTATGGAGGGTAATTTCTTATTCCAACGTCAACATACTTTAACAACGAGTTTATTTAGTTGTTTGACACTTACCTGCAAATAAGCTTCACTTCCGAAAGCATCATTAGATATTTTTGTGATTATTTTTCCCAACTTGATAATCACTTTTATAATTTTTCATTACTCTCGTTGACCCATTAAAAAGCGGTGAAAATATTTCAAAAGCACTCGAACCGGCAGCAAGCCGAACGTGCCCTCAAAACGATGTACATTTCCGTTTGATCCATCGCGAACGGATCCCATTCCGATCGATTGACCTTTGCAAATTTTCCGGCTCACACAAAGCCAGCGGAAAGAAGGGTGGAAAAAGCGAATAAAAAGTAATCCCATCGCACTGATGCTCTCGAAAGGCCCGTTTGCCTTGAAGCGTAATAATTATATCCTGGGCCCGGCGATGGTGATGTACCAGTACGGGTGGGCGCGCTTTACACGTTTGTATTAGCTTTTCCAACGTTACTGATCGATTGACCAGCAGCATTGATGTGGCTCTTCTCCCATCGAGCCACGGGAACTAATCCAGCGTGTGATTTTTTCCTTGTTGCTTCGGTGTTTTTTTTTTTTACACTACGGTCATAAAGCTTTCACAGTGAGCGTGTAAATTGTGCAGGATATTTTTTTTTTGTAGCTATCTTTATCTAACCCGACCGAACACGTAACTGGTTCAGGGCAAACCGATCCGTTTGATCCACGAGCCTTATTTTTTCCGGTCAGCAGTCACGCAGTCACACGTTTAGATTTTCCGTTTTAATCGTGCCAATGCTGGAGGATAACTATTGGCTCGTATCGCATAGCCTGTGTGGTTTGTGCTACGGTTGATTGATATTTGTTTTAGGTTGATTGCGGAACGGGCTTGCGAATGATTGCGTTTCGAAAAAGGCGGATGAATAAAACAGCGCCAAGCGCCGAGTGGCCCAGCGACCGGGTGACAGCCTGGATCGCCCTCGGTTTTCAGGATGGGAAGTAATTTACGCTCACATGCGGGGCACGATTCAATTACGAGTAAAAGCTTTGTAATCAGGTAATTCAATGAGCCTGGGCCGGTGAATGGGGCAACACAGGCTTCGTGAGCTTTCGAAAGCATTTAGTATACGAGCGGACATTCTCAGAATGTTGAACGATTCCAATGAATTTTCGCTGTCTAATGGTCAGTCTCGATGACTGATTCTGATTTGAGTGCAACCGTGGATTGGCAGTTTGTACTTGAAGAATGGAAACAATGCTACTTTACCATATAAAATCGTTAAAATATTACATTATTGTTAACCAGCAATCCTGATTGAGCTGTTCAAAACGTAGCTGACGTTCAACACTAATGAGTAGATAAACATTTCTAAGAACATACCAAAATAAGGATTAAGGGTAATGTTGAAGTAAATTATAATTAAAATCGGGTTTTAAAAATACCGATTAACAGGGTAGAAATTTTCGCTGGCTGAGTAGAAATTTCGACATTTTGGACGTGATCAACATAAAACTTCTATTATTTTCATATTTTTAACTAAAAATCAAACAATAAAGTAATAACTACACTTTGTTAAAATTGTTTTAATTTTTTCGACTTTTATTTATTTGACACTTTATAATAAACTTATTTATATATAC
>JXWZ01011396.1:0-13605 GCA_000956215.1 Anopheles farauti No. 4
GAGGACGATCTCGGGATATTACTTTTGACAGCATGCGTCCGAAAGGAAATAATCTCCTCGCGGGTAAACAACTGGTGGCTACTGAGAAAGCCTCCTTCAAACTCTCCTCCAGAAGTCACAATCCATCTTGGTTGCTAGGGGAGACCATTTCTATTGAAACCTTAGCCAACCGAAGCCGGCGTTGGCAGTGTTGCACGGTTTCGGAGAAAAATATAAATCTTCATTTCTCACCCCACGAAGGAGCGCAGGATTTGGTGCACCGGCACCACCGTCTTCAGTTCGCGCTGGAAAACACCACCACCACGTCGTCATCAATCAAGTCCGGTCCATTCAAATCGTGAGCACACGTTCGCGCGTTGAGTTTCCCGATTTTATTTTTTCTTTTCTGTTTTTGTTTTTTTTTCGTTTTGCTATTTGCTATATTCTTTATTTGCTGAACCGGAATGTTCCGCACCAGTTGGTGTCGGTGTGTCTTAATTGAATGAGTTGCGAAATCCGTCATCATTAGAAACGAACGGAAAGTAAACAGTGAACCTGGTCCACTGTACGGGTAGAAAAAGGATTTAACTGTCCCCCTTCATCTAGGATTTTGACCCAATTATCAAGCCAAACGTAAGCTGCGACCGACACCGGTCCCATCGTTCATGGGAGTGAATTGAGTTTGCAGTGAAGAAAATGGAGCATCCTTTCAGCGGAGATCGAAAAGCGGTGAAGCGATTTATCATACCTCGTCTTACCATTCAGTGTAGGATACATGTTTTTAAGCGAAACATCAGGACTCGAGCAGTAAATGTCACCGACTCGCTCCCGGTGATGTTGGCATAGTTAAAAACTTGTCTCGTTTCAGCAGATCGCTTCGCCACTGGATCATCGAGTCTAGAGAAGTACGCAAATCAAGAGCACCGCTTGATCCACCATAATGTGGTCGAGAGATTCACTACCTTCTTTAGAAGAATACAGCCTGCTAGCGAACGAGTAACGAGCCCACATTATCACCGCTCAGGGTGCTCTTTATGAGCTACTTACCCGCGGGGCAGCGTGGCTCATCCATCATTCGCGTGAATTTAACCGAACCTCCAACCTAACTCCGCACACCCCGGTCAGCTGCGGGTGCTGTGTGGGTGTGTGTATGTGTTTTTTTTTCCACTCCCCGAAGGTTAAAGGTGTGCGCCCTGCGCTTGTTTCCGAATGCGAAAGGAAAACATCCAATGCCCATCAAAAGAACGGGAAAAAGTGATACAAGGAAACTAGAACCTGGTTAATCATGGCTAGTATATTTATCATCCAGGAATTCGCATTCAACACCGAACGAATGGGTGTGTTGTGCGGGAGAAAAAAAAGTCCACCATTCCCGGGGCTGTTGTCGCTCGCATGCTAATGCCATCAGCCTCAACGTGCACACTTTTGACGCCCGGTTTCTCGCCAAGTAACATCAACAACAAAAAAACTCTTGTCAGTTGATCCCGTGCGCGCGGTTTGCTGTAAGGAATCATCTGCGCCAGTTGCCGCTGCTCGTTCACCTTCGAAAGCTCCGCTCCGTACGGCTGACGGAAGCCGCCGCACCCGCACCCAAACGGTTCTAAATAAACATATTGCACGCTGTCATGATTCTGTCCGTGCACTCAACGGGTCCTTCGCTTCGCGTTCGTTGTAATGGGACCCGGTTACCGTACGCTGGTGACGCATCCCCAGCACGGGAAGCGTGTAATTTGATCGATGAGTGATGATGCCGTTCGTTCGTTTGAAATTTTGGAAAGTAATTGAGTTCCGGGAACCGACGGTTCGGTGCCGTCCGCCGCACTTAAAGTGGCACCCGTGAGGGCAATATTGTGCAAACAAATAACCCACCGTGACGTCCTTTGATTTAATTTTGCACCAGTGTGCTACTGTTATACGCGTCCTGGGGAAACGGGTTCTGCTTTTTGCAGCGCACGCTACGTTTGCCGGAGCGAGATGGGAACGAAGATTCACACAATTAAAACGGCTACAGCAACGCAAAACGCAACATTGATTGCAACTGATGTCGGATGTGCTTGCGAACAACGCGTACAACGAACGAATATCCATTCCAAGAGGGTTTAGGATTTAAGTGGAAATTCTGTCGGAATCCGTGCCAATCGTATTGTGTTTCAACTCGTCTAGAAGAGGTTGTGTGAGTGTGTGTCTGGGTTTTTTTTTATTTCTGTGAGGGGTCTGCAATTCACCTCATTTTGACGGGAAACTGATGCGATTTCTAAATGATCTAACACGACGCAGCGAAACAAACAACATTCAAATCGGATAGCTTTCGGGTACGTGCTGGAATGCCGATCGCTCATCCATACGCCAAGTGTGCCCAAAATCAATACACCAATTATCTACTCGATCCCATCCAAGAAGCTTCCGAGTGGCCTCCCGTTAACTTGTTCAAATCGACGACCATTCACTGATTAAAACGCTTAAAGCGCACTTGCACTTGCCGGAAGGGGGAGTGTAAGGAATTTGGGCATAAGGTTCGAGTTTCACGTGCAGCACTCGGCGCCTGTTAGCTAATATTCATTACCGAATCAATTCTTTTGCAAAATATTGTCTAATTGGCTGCTTCTGTTTCCTCCCCCCATTAGAATTTCCCTTCGATAAATTGTCCCCACAGCGGGAATGGGAATTAACTGACAAAAGGTGTTAGCTAGCTGACAGCAGCAACAACCTGCTGGTGGTGGGGGGTGTGAGGAACACTCATTACAAATTGACCGGTGTGACGCCGGTCGGGTGCAATTGAATGTTTCGGTGAACCGTATATTCAAAATGCATCGGCCTCAATTAATGAACCACCCCACACCCTCTTTCCCTTTGCATGGATCCATTACTATCACTAAACGCACACACACGCACCCAAGCACACTGGACAATTAAACGCCCGAATGGGATCGTTTGCATCGCTATCCGCACCGAATCAAAACTTTATTCAGCGTAATTGAATTGAATTCAGTCGCGAACGGCACACGCGGGAGGAAGGGGGCGCGGACTACCCGCCGAATGACAATCGATCCGGAAGCACATCATCATTCAGTGCTCGCAGCGTGCCCGCAGCTGTCAGCTGTCATCGCCTACTATGACGTGATGCGGCCAGTAGCAGGTTTGACAGGTTCGCAAGCGAGCGCGCGAGCGTCCTCTGTTATCAAAATCAAATGCCGCCGTACTTTCGCATCAGCGGATCACATATCTCATGTTTGCTCATGTCGCACACCGACACTCCGCGCTAGAGTGCCGAAAGAATACTGCTTTGATTATCTTCATTATGCAACGCTCCTCTGACGCGCTGGGTTTGGGAAGTTATTTGTTCTATGATTTGATTTTTCATTCCCAACGCAGCACACGTCCCAGATGCAATCAGAATTCACTCCCCTGCATCGACGCTATGTGTGTGGGTCTGTGTGTCTGTTTTTATTTATTTTTTTTTTTCAACCAACTCACCAACCAAAAGGCCAACGCCTAAAGGTCACGCGAATCTCTAGGGAAATCGTCCTGTATCGTCGAACTGCAATCAGCTTGCGGAGCCGCCGGCCCGGGGATGACAAATCCCAGTGCCAAGCCGACAGCACGAAAATCAATAGTCGCAATGGAAAATGCAATAACTGCAGTGGCCAGGCACGGGTTTCCGTCCAACGGGAATTGAAAACGGCAGTAACATTAGTGGCACGGAGCACACTTACCAATTCACCCCCTACCCGCCGGCCACACGCACAGCTGGAGGTCAATTCGATCGGTTCGCGCAGGGAGGGGATGTAACTTTTTAGCTTGCAAACAGCAGACAGTGAGCTACAGAAGTTGCTTCTCCTGCGTTCGTTGCCAGCGTGTGTTGTAAAGCATCGCTAGCAGACTACATCTCCACAGTAGCAGTAAGTCTCATTTGTCGCTCCAATGCTTACCTCAACTGAAACTTGCCGCCGGCCACCGTACAGATTGACCGCCGGCGTAATATGTGCCCCACTGTAACGATATCATCGACACGGACGTTTGCCACCACAATCCAATGAACGTGGGGCATACCGTACCATCACATAACGCATTCGAACGCTCCATCGCCATCCCCACCGATCGCATGAATTCAAAACAATCAGAGTAATTATCACACTGTGAATTGATTAAAGCTAACATGAAGAAATGTCGGTTGATTAGAACGGTTCGGTGCGAGCAAGCCATCGTCCCGCCGACGGTACGGCAGCTGGGTAAGAGTAGTCACCGCAGGCACTGCACCATAGCGAGCGGGAAATGCAATTTCGAGTCACAAATTAATAAGCTTTTATTTACAAATCAATACAAACGAATAATTAGCAGTGTCTATGATAGCAGTCTGCCATACTCGGACACGCCATCGGACGCTGGGCTTTAGTTGAGGGACAAGTCAAGACCTAGTGGCCCTGGAAGTGGTAGTGGAATCATTGTTTCAAAATACGTGATAATGAATTTATGCAATTCCAGTCTGCTATGATCAGGCCGGCTACGCCACAGTCAGCCTTCCAACCGGAACACTAGCTTGCCAAAGGTGAAGGCACACTCGGTTCCTTACATACAGTTCCGCACTCAAGATTGCCATCGTCGAATGCGACTGGTATTTGCATGTCGGGATGTACCGGTTCTTGCCGATACACACGCAGCAAAGCGACAGTTAAAAAGTCATTCCATTTATGTTGGTCCTGTAGAATTTCGCAATTGCACCTAGGGCACACGGCATACGTTGCGCAACACGGAATTGTAATCACAACTGGCAGGCGCGGTGCTAGAGACGAGCTGCAAACCTTTCTGCCGGGATTAAAATACCACCTGCCGGCTGTTGGGACAATATGTACCACTTTAATCATCGATGTCGGTTCAATGCCGAAGCTTTTATCGCTATTGAAAAGTGTTCGGAGATATTTTCCCATGTACAACTACAAATCGACAGCCAATGACATCGACGATAATGATGATGATGACGATGATACTGTATTGCAATCAAAGTTTAAGTAAACAAGTTGACAATTTAAAAACATGGAATAAATTGCAGTTTTAAAATTAAACATTGTTACAAGGATGTACGCAGTAGTTCTAAACAATTCCAAAAATACACATAATTAAACCATCCAAAAAACAAAATCAAACAAACTCATTCTAATGAAGCAATAAAACACAAACCAGCACACCGGTACCCTTTTCCTTTCATTCATTTCACCGCCTCGAAGGCGGTTTACCCTTTACGGTATCGACACGAGCCTGGCCCAAACGGTGCGATGCAAATTTCTCTGCCCCAAAAACGTAACGAAGCCAAATTGGAGTTTTATCAGCCTGTTGATGACATTTATCAGCAAATTTTCACACAGTTCACTAATTTTGCGCTCCACAACAGCGGCACAACAACAAGCGGTGAATAAAGTTGCCCGCTGGAAAAAGCTCCCGGATTCCCGCTCCCGAAAGCCGCCGGGAAAATTGTGGCTGCCGCTGCCGACCGTTCGGGGAATTTCGGTCCCGTGATGCTTCTTGGGGCGGGTGTCAACGCCGACCGAAATGCAAACATATTTTCCCTTCGACGGAGCGCGCGCTGCTATTACCGGTCGCTCCTGCTCCGTATCACCTAGGACACGCCTTCACGCCCGCACCTAAACACACTCCACAGGATTCCCGAAACACATTCCAGCAGCAGTAGCAGCACCGTCCGCCTGAACCCTTTGACCAACAAACCAAATCAAGCGCACCAAATTGGTACCCTTTTCAAAATGGTAAAAGTTTTCTAATTCTCTCCGCACAGGCAGCCGATTGCTAGGATTGCGACTGCCGGTGTTACCGGAACCGCATCCCGGGGACCGACGCAGACGTTCAACCGGAAACGTTCGCTGGCTGTCGAATCCAGAGATCCGTAGCGTTTCCGGCAGGGCGGTCCTTGGAGCGAGAAGAAAACGGATCCGTTAAGCGTTGTATTTCAGCTGCGACCAGATAGGGAAGCCGAGTGTCATAACGACCGATGCCGATGGCTTCTCGCCTTTTTGCTAATAAACTGATAAATGCCGTACGAGTTCGAATCGTATTGGAAACGAAGCGTATTGCTGGGATGTTATTGCCTTTTATACGTCTTTTCGGTTTAGTTGATAGCGTCTTGGAAACTACCTAGTTAAGGAACACATGGCACTGCTATTGATGTTCACGGACCACTCACGGAGCAGGCTCTAGCTGAACGGAAATCGTGAAGTATTGGAACTGGTACACCGACTAGGGAAGGAGTTCTGGGAAAAGATTGGTTTAAAAAATGGTCAAAACGATCTGCATTTTTATGTACAAAACTCGTCTATTTTTTATTAGAATAAAAATTATTTTATTTAAAAAAATATATATATTCAGACGTACGCTCTATTCGTACTTGTCAACATCATTACTAGGCAAACGAGAGTGTTATGGAGGCAGACAAAAAAGTATTGACTTCGTTTCCGCCTCCACCGTGGCTGACTTGTCAAACGACCGTCGTTCGTTCGTGCAGGAAACAACTACAAGCGCGCGAAGGAAACCGTACTGCAAACGCAACCGAGCAAAACCCGTCAGCAACAACAAGCTCGATACGCTATCAAGCTGATCCGTCACAGGACCGGTACTACCGCGCCTGCCCTAGACTCTCAGGATCAAGATTGCGTGTTGACGTATACGTCAAAAAAAAACGTCGTAGTAGGCATTGCCACCGTACACTTGATGGTATGGTGACAGGAGAAATAGTGCGCACGGCAAACATCCACACACACGCACGCAGCCACATCGTAAGCTCCTTCGAAACATAAAAAAGGCAACACCCCAATACTCCCACACACACACACACGCAGCTTGAGCGTTAGTGTTTTTCCAAGCAATACGTTATTTTTCCTCAATAAACGGAAAACGAAAATCCTATTCCGCATTTTTCCGATTCACCGTTCCGTTGCCTATTTATCATTTTATGATTGAATATATTCAATAAATTGCGCTCCCTCTTCCTTCTTCCCCTTCACACACACACCCACATTGACAGACGTAAAAAAGACAGCCGTCTCGGTGCAGCAGGACGAGTTCCGGGGACAAGCGAACGAATATGTTCTAGGGATTCAATTGATGCGTGCGTATTTTTTCTACCTCGTTTCCACCTCCCTCCCGGTAGCCCTATTCCAGGAAAGCCATTTTTATTGAAGGCTGCGGGAATGGGTGCCTTCAAGTGTGTCAGTTTGAATATTATCACCCCGCGTGCGGCTATGTCACCAGCACACTCTCACTCTAGCGTACAAAGGCGCCCGGCTCATAATTCAGTTCCCTCTGGCCATTACTTCCGTCGGTGTAGCTTTACCGTGGCTTTTTTGCCCTGCCCGTTCCAGGTTTGGTTTGCGTAGCATTGGTATGGCCGGTTCCGGTGTTGGTGGTGGTGAATACGGCCAGCATAAATTTCATCCAGTCTTACGGTCAGTCGCGGTCTCGATTGAAGCTGACGCTGATTTTATGCGCCGATAAAGCTGACCAGCTCACTGCAAAAAAGGAGCACATCAAAGATAGCAAGGGCCCACACACACACACACACACACACACACACACGCACACACTAATGCCCACACCAATAGGTTTCTCAAATTATCTCCCGAAACGTCAAGGAGTAGTAGACCGCAGCGGGCCTCAAATAGTTTCCGACTGGTGGATTCCGCCGATTGACACTATCGACGATCGGCCGTGACACAATTGTCATACACGTTAGAGGCAAAAACGTAGTTTCCTCATCGCAATAAAAAACGCTTCGACTTTGCGACTGACACGGGGCGATTGCGAGAGATGCGGATATTAAACATGTAGCACTTTTTACGCGCATGAATTGAGCAACGTTACTTTTCATCCGGTGCAATGACGGCATAAGATGGTGTGATTTATGTAAAGAGAAGACGATAGATTGAAGTTTTTGTGTACATTGCATCACCACAAATAACACGAACTTTTCTCGATAACTTTCAGCTAAAACACTATTTATTAGAAATGAAGGCAAAATTGTACTAAACCAACATATGACTGCTTTCCTGCTATCCTGCGAAAACGAGAATATAATCTAGTGCAACAAAATCCCTTAAAATATCTTAACTTTCCGTCAATTTGTGTAATTTTCTCGCATAAAAAATCTCCTATCCATTGGGTTAATTTAATTCCTGACACCACAAACGCCAACTAGCCGGCACTACTTAACAGATTAAAACGAAGCGAACGCTTTGGTTCACTTTCGATCGGGCGTAGCGATGCTTTCATTTGCATCTCCGATGCTCCGCGTTAACCGAAACAAATTCAAACGCAAACAATGTTCCGTTCTTCTCCGTCCAATCGCACTGCAAATCAGCCTCATCCAATCCGATTTGATTCCAATTACACAGACACACAGATCCATTTGCGGGAGAGAAGCCATCCCGACCTCAGACATGGCATGGCAAGTCGAAGGGGCCACACGTTATGCCAGCTTTCAGTTTCCACCATAAATCCTCACCAGCAATCGAAACACGCGTACCGCGCTCACCGGGTATGGGCTTACAGAAGATCAGCATAATTTAACAAGCGTCTTCGGTCTGGTTGGTAGCGAAGTACGGGATCGGCCTACCAGTCAGTGTGTCAGCTCGCGAACCATCAGCTAACAGCCAGACCCGAACGGATGCGGCAACGATTGTTGACACAAGTTTTGTTCTTGAGTCAAATCCCGGCAAAGGTTCCGTGGTACGGAAAGCATACATTTACAATCTTCCACAGCAATAACAATATGGCCGTCGGTCTGTTTCGTGGAAGAAAACTTAGTAGGCAATCAAACAAACAAGCCGCGCGGCGGAAGGATCTCTCGATGGATGTTTCCATGGTACACTTGAGAAATTGCGAAATCTTTTTTGTTTCACTCCTATCGCTTTCTTCGGATCACCGTCCGTACATCTGATAAGATAACAAGTATCCTTTCAGAATGGTGTTTGATATCCATAACCGGGAGCCGATGAAGATCTTATCGGAGGCGGCGGAAGCACTTTCACCCTACGAACAGATTATTTATTTACTTTCCATTGCGTGCCGCGTACTGTCCATCTCACCGGCAGTGGATGGAAATGTCACTTAACGCGCCTTGTATTGTCGATCGGTAAGTGCGTCAAGTGTACCGATGCCTTACCGGAATAGATCGGGCCCCAGTATCCTGAGCCACATCGGCACCAGTGTTTGCGTTAGGCAGCATCGTGTGATGCAACACAGCTCTGTCAACAGCAATTGTTATGCTTTTGCAGGAAAAGGTACCGACAAGCCTGGAGCTCGGCAACCGTGATGATGGTGTGGCTGCGGCGGAAATAGCAATTTTCTCACCGTCCCGGAGATGTTTTCTTCATCGGCAGTACTTTACGGTAGTTCCCCGGTGCCCGAACACGCCGCTGACTGGGGCCTTGAACTGATCCGACCGTTTGACCGACGTCCACATGTAGCGCACCGTCCGAGGGATACATTTCGCAATGCGAATTGCGAAGAATGGATCGAATCTTGATTGAAAATGTTCTCAATTTCCCTGCCGCCGTCGTTCCCTGTCGTTTCCTGCCCACCGTGGTTCGTCGTTTGTTGACATCTATTTATTCGCTCTGCCCATGATTAGATCTTCTTTTATTGGTTTTATCGGTATGGGAAATGTACTCAATATTGGCTTCACCCAATACCGCCCATTGCCTTCCCCGTTGTCGCCCGTGCGTTCGGAAAACTTTCCAGCCAGATAAGACGGATTTAAAAGACTCACAGCCTAGAACCGGAAGCAACGCACGAAAGAAGAAAAAAAAAGCGCAACAAAGATCCCTACAAATCGGTTCACTACAAAGCCTGATAAAGGAAAGCCCACACAACAAGGGGATTCTATTTTCGTGCCGTGCAGCCTACAATTTCACTCCGGTGCAGACACAGGGACGCAATTACGATTCCGTATCCCGGAAAAGCGCAAATGACCTCGTTGGTCGATTTCAAAACAGAAGTTATCTTGTTGGCAAAGAAGCTTCTCTCTCCAGGAGCAATACATCTCCGGGACGATTTAGTCAATAGCGATTAAAGTCATTAACAGAGCACACGGCGAACAGCTCCCGCCAGAATGTCCATAAAAAGGCTTACGTCAAAGCTGCACGAATGTCTTGTGCAGATGAATTTAAACAAGCCGGCTCCCAGCGAACGCAATTCCACGCTATCTTAATCAAACAGTAACTCCGATGAAATTGCCATCGGTTGTGTCGTTTATTAATCTTCGTGCCTTACATCGCTACGCTGTGGATGGGTTCTGTTTGGCAGGAAACGAACGGAACGGAATTCCAAACATACTGCACGCTTGAAAAACCCCGGGCACGCCGGAGCTAGCGAGCTTTAGCTCCGTGCAAACGCAACGATGGAACGACTGTCTTGCAGCTTAAATCGCGCAAAGTAACACGCGCTCCGCACGGCAGATCGGAATCGGGGCTAAACGAAAATGGCACACGAAATTGCACACATTGCTTACGGAGTGGATTACGGACATATTCTCTTATTGGGGTTCGGCGAAGATGCCACCGATAGCGGGCCGCGCGTGGACGTCCCATCGCAAGTGGACAACATTTTATTTCCCTTTCGGCTGCTGCCCGCCACTATCTGCCGCGGGCGATCTTTATGGATAGTTTGAAGAAAAATAACTGCAGCGTCGCTTTCCTAGCTCCGCATGGACGGTGTCCATGTTAGCGAAAGGAAATGAGAAAACATCGACCTCACTGTGCAACCCCGGGCGCGGATTCTTACAAGAAACACGGGCGTGAAGCGTTTGGCTGCTTGCTTATTACATTCTCGCACCATTCAGCACGAATCGAATAAACCGTCCCGGATTCAGCTCGCCACTGTCGGTGGCAGAGAATGGAGACATAATTTTGAAATCTTTTAAATTTTCTCTATAGATACGACCCAACCCATCGGGAGGATCGCAACGCGTTCGATATCCGGAAAGTAACGAAACTTATTCCACCGCTTAAGTTCTCCGTCAGGCTGGTGTAGCGAAAACGCAGGAGATGATTACATTGTAATATGCAAGCAACAGAATATCAAACACCGCACCATCGGCACGACGGACAAACAAGTGATTTTCACAGCCCGGGGTATCTGTGATCTTACTCCGCGTGAAAACTAAACTGAAGGGACAAAAAAGCGAAACGCAAAGCTCCCTCGTCCGCGTGAAGCATCGTATAAAATGGCAACCAAGCCCGGTTGCTTGCAGTAAAACATAACAAAACAACCCGTGAACTCTTCCAGCAATAAAATGTAAATAAGGAAATGAACCAAAATTGAGTCCCGCGCTGTCGAAGACGAACGGAACGGTCAAGCAGCGGTTCTCGGGACGAAAAATTACAATATGCAACTGGATGCTGGAGCGCGCGAAGATGCACAAACGCTGATAAAACCGAAGCGCCGGTGGAACCGTGTACGAAGAAAACTGTGGAAAAATGAAAAAGTTTTTGTACTTCACCTTCTCCTTTGTGTGTGATTGCCATTGGGACAGAACGTGGGGACGGTGTTTTAAGTAGCTCTAATACCCTCCCAACAGCTCCGTGTCATGGTAGAAAACTGTCGCTACACTTCAAATCTGTGAGAAATCTTTGCCAAAGTTTACGGTCGCTTGTAAGCGGGGATTTGAAGTTACACTTACACACCCGTTGCAGTTGCAAAAAAAACCGTTTCCGGGTTTGTTGGCGTGAAACGTTACACCAACCGTATGTGAACGTCGTGTAATTGGCAGTAAAAGTTGTTTTCGGACTACGAAATTTTCATTATTTATCTTGCGTAAGCTGCTATGGATACGCAAATTTCTGCTCGTTATGAGCCATAAACTACTACCTAAACGATCACATACACACTATTTGAATGGATTTCGTGGAGCAGGGTACGGCTGGCAGGCGAACATTCAGACAAAGTTTTGTTCCGTGTGTGGTTGAGTTAATTTGGTTCTATGAGCTTCGAGCGTGTAGTTGGATTAGGGTAGAGTTTGTGGTTTGTCGTTTCTTCGCAAGACACAATGGATGGACCGTGGGGGATTATATTTGTGGAACATTTAATTTCATTCAATTTTGGATAGAATAAAATAAAGCATGATATATGGTGGAGTGTAGAGTACCTAAAATAGAAAAATAGTAAAACAATAAAACTAAAATTCTATTATCCTCTTGAGTACCTCTAATAAAATGGCATATTCGAATGATATGCATGACATTTGGTGCTTAATTTTAAAGTTAACCGCAGAGAATTTATTTAGTGATTTAAAGGAGTAGATCTTGTTACCACGTGAAAGGATTCTATGCCAACAATCATAATAGATTATTTTTCAAAGAATTAAAAGTCACCTTATAGCACTAAGAATCATAAATCACATCGATGCATATTTCTGTATGGATAAATATGATTCCACAATTTTTAATGAATCTTGACACATTCTTAGAAGTTGTATATAAAGTTTAAAATATCAAAACTTACGCAACCATGTAGCTTTGGATTGTGGACCATTTAATGAACTGATTTACGCGTAAGTTTTTCTCAGAATTACATTGTGTTATTCTCCATTCTCCAGAATTACATTGTGTTATTCCATTAACATGGATGTTAATGTTTCATATGTACCATTCTCAAGAATACTTAATGATTTAAAAACTCAAGATCAAGATTATGACCACCAACAGGAAATTTAATGAGCGCCATAGCTCAAGTACGAACGCAATCTAGAATTCATTTTATAAATTTATGCTTTCACTTCTTAGCGCAAAGTGTGCTTCAATACTACGGTTTGCTTCCTAGTGAGACGTATAAATCTCATTCACCGTATATAACCATGCGGCTACACCATCGACAAACACGCATCGCAGAGAAACTAACGCAGAAGAGGTAAAAATAATTGAATCCATCCTGATCGACATGAAGAATGATTGTCAAGTTCGCTTTATGAATTTCCATCCACCTTTACGGTGCGTTCTTTCCGTGCATGGGAGGCGTTGTGTGCGTTTTTTTTTCCGTGAGCAGACACGCTTTTCCCGCCAGTCATCTTCGCTGCCAGCTGGACAATGACAGCCTCCGGGCGTGAGGCTACAGACAAGAATTTCATCATCATCTTGAGAGCCCATAGAAACTAGAGCCGTACGGCGGAGAAGGTCTTGGAACCCGGATGGCCGACCCATACAATCGTAATCAGATCGTATGATAGACAGGCAGCCCACAGGTGCCGTGCCTTTCTTCCGGATGCCACGCAACCGGATCACGATTTTTCTCCCACCCGGCAAGTAGGATGGGCGGGAAAACTTTGGAACACGGAGCACGCATCAACGCAGCTTCGCCCACTGTGCACCCATTGCCACCCATGCCGTGCGTCTTGCGATCGAAACTCGTTCACTTTGATTGACGTTTCACAAAATGGAACAGCTCCGCAAGCGGTAACGGTTTCATCTGCCGGTGGAAAGGAAAACTGAAATTATTTGCCACCATTTTTTCATGCTTTTTTCCAACGGCATTGAATCTAAACGATCTACAAATATCCGCCGGCGAGTTGCTGAAACGAATGTTCTTCTTCTTCTATGTGGCGTAACGACCGAAGTCATGCCTGCCTTTTCT
>JXWZ01011406.1:0-13466 GCA_000956215.1 Anopheles farauti No. 4
AAAAAGCCATTGATTTAACAAGCAGTTTGGCAGGGTTGTGGTGGCGGCATACTATACCCGGTTGCGCCATCAGATTGAAGCCAAACCGTCCCTGTGGAACACATTCATACCGCGGAAAACCGAAAAAGAAACTCCCAAGCCCTGTAAAACACAGCTCAGCAACACCCGTAAGTCGATCAGGACAAGTGGGCAGGCTAGCAGGCGGTATTTTGGGGTGACATATACCCCACCACCAATCACCACCCAGAACACCGTAACGAAGAACAACGTGTTCGCAGCATTCGTGGGGTTTGACGGTGCCGAAAGGAGAGTAGAGGAAACAGATGAAAGCGACACGGTCCACTACGAAGTGGTAGTGAGCACAAGATACTTTTTGCGCACTATGAGATCGCTACGGCGTGCGAACTGGCCAACATCCTGTTGCGATACCGGGGACGATAATATCGTACAGCGTATTAAATTACTAAAATAGCTAACAACATCCACCGGGGCAAGCTGAAGGGGAGCCTTTAAATAACATTTTCTTGATATCCACTTTTAGAATGTGACCCACTCGTGGTGTACTATGAATATCCCTCTCAGTTTAAATCCAATTTAGTGTAATGTTGTTTCCAACAGTAGCTGATGCTGTATTAGTCACATCCTAACTCTAAGCCACCAGTGTCTAGGTTAGGAAATCGGTTCGGGAACACGGTAACACGTGCCTGTGGATGTATACTGAGGAAGATGCTGTTGAGCAGGACAGCATATTATCTAAATGATCAAAATGGATCCAAAGCTACCCGGCCATAAAGCGTTCACCAACTTTTCGCACTGGAATAAAAACATTCCAAAAGCTATCAGGTGCGAATTTTTGCCAACCAAAAAAAAAACTCCACTATCTGGACGGATGGTGTGAGAAAATAAGACCATCACGTTGCGAAACAATGGCCATTGCGAGCCAGCAGGAAAGAAAAAACACGAAATCCGAAAAAGGTCCAGATAGGCGATGATGATGATTTTTTGTAGTGCTTCTGCGTTGCTAGCGTTGCTTGACATCCACGTTACCGGTGCGAATCGGTTCGGAATCGGTTCGGAATCGGTTCAGTGTGCCCCATACCGGCGACGGTAAACTCCATAAAGGACATCGTCGGATCCAGGGGTTGGCAGAACCAAGCAAGATGCATTTGACCGAGACTGGAGATGCTTTTACCCACGTCACACCCAAAACGGGAAGCAAGGATTTGCTACCGAGGATATCCTTTACGGGAGCAGAAGCCTTCTTTGGTGAAAAGATGTCCGTGTATACACACACGCTGATGTGTATGTGTGTGCGTTGTCGCCCGGTTTCAGAAATAACGGATCGGTAGGTGGTGCTCCGAACACAGACAGGCAGGCAACGTGGGATGGAGGAGAGCGCGGGAAAGAACCCGTCAGACGGTTTGCGTGGTAGGTGCCCTCTTTGCCAGTCCCAGTCAGCCAGACGTCGACGCACGCATTTTACTGTGTGTGACAGGGCACACTTGCTAGCGCTAGCCATCCTGCTCTCGCTTACAGGCGCAGTGTCCCACCGGACACCGTCGTCGCAGTTCTTGCTCCTCTTCTGTTACCTTCGACAGCGTCGCCGACGACGACGACGTTTTAGCTTGTTCAATGCGTTTGCTGCGCACGGCCTCCGTTTGCCCGTATTCACTTATCTCGTTCGTTCTTGTAGAGTGCCATTACGAAGTCTGCTAGGGCCATCTCGGTCTAGCACGCACACACACCTCGTTTCTCCGTATACGGCAGCAGTCACGCTCCTACGTTGCGGAATCCATCCACAAGCAAACACATACAAATTCTGTGTAAACGTTACCAACGCACACTACGACGCAACGACACACATGTTCCGCCGCGCGCTGGTGTAGTCTCCTCTTCGTTCTCAGCTGCCCCCTCTACCGTCTTCTATTTTTTCTTCTTCTTGCTCTTCCGCGGGAGACTTCCGTCGGCGGCGCCTGGCAATCGTTTCAACCAGGCATGTGTATAGTGCACTTTCTTTCCTGCTCGCTCGCACGGTGGAAGATGGTCTTTCGTTATACTATTCTCGTTCTCGCTCTTGCGTGTACGAACACGACTCATTTTCCTTCAAATTCCCCGGCTGCGGAAGCACACACGATGCTGCAAACACTTGCAACTTTAGAAGATGGTACTTTTTTAGGTTTCCGATGGAACAGCAGCAATATAAAATCATCCAGACCTGACCTTAAGGCAACGGAAGCTATATGCCGAACCTGTCCCAACATGCTCCCGCTTCGCTGGGTTCCATCGTTTGTGCTTCCTTTTTTCACTGCCACCCCCGAACCAACAAGCGATAGCTGCATCCATGTTTCATTTCCGTCAATAAACAATCCATCACCGAATCCATTATTGGTCAGCTAGCAAAGGGCATTATTCTCTGGCAGCAAACTAGGCTTCTATTGCACAAAACTGCATCCGAGTACGCAGTCGTATGTGTGCATGCGTGTGTTCATTTAGGAGAAAATTAACAAATCATCAAGCATCAAAGCAAACTATGATTAAAGTAGCCGATGAAACATTCTTTACTGAACGATAAGCTGAATATGTTCGTCGGTTTTTCTCGTACTGCAATCCTTCAAAGGACACTGTACCAAGCTAGCACAGGAGGCGCTAACACACACACACGCACATATATTCACATAACGCGAATTCGAGCAGGCGCGCACAAATGTCGCCCCCAGGAGTAGCTTTTTCATGCACCGTCATGCAACATACAAATCGAATCCTTCGAAGGATTGCATCCTCCAGCCTCACACACGATTAACTTATTTTTCCATGGTAGACAACGCCTACGGAAGAGTAAACTATCGAAGTCCCGCAAACGCACACACATGCACATTCGCACGCGGCATTGATTTGTTCGCCTTCCAGATTATTCTTCTTGTTCCAGTTGAGGGAATGGAGCGAACGGATTTTGGTACAGCAGCTTGTGGTCTGTTGCTAGATCCTGGATTCTTATCAGTCACTTCCATCGGTTGCTGTATTGTTCGAACTTGAAGATTGCGTTTTCCGGTGTCAATAGTATCATCCGGCAGCATCGACAAAACCGCATTACCACATTCTGTTCTTCGCTTTTTTTGCTGACGTTCGGGTGTAAGAAGAAACCACCGACATGGAAACACACGGAGCGCAGTAGCAACTTTAGCGAGTTGTACAAAGAAAACTTTACGAACACGAGAATGCACTTTCCGGAGCGACTACTAAGGTAGCGTTGGGAACTGCCGAGGAACAGAACCAGTGTTCCTGCAATCCAATCTAACGGTGTACCAGTTGGACACTATCTGGAACTATGTATTGTGTCGCAGAAACTAAGTAATTTACGAACTTTTGGAAAATTTGTAACTCCAGCTGCACACAAACAACACGACCTGCTTCTTCGACTTCTTTTTGTTTTTAAAGAAGAAGAACAATAAAACGAGCAGCAGTAATAAACGTGACATGCTGTCATAACTGCCAAAGCTGCCAAAAACTGACAGTTAATCGGGATGTTTAGCCTTCATTGTGAAAGACTCTCATGACAGCATTCGTTAAAAATAATGATTCCTTACGCTATTGAAAACTTAATTAAAAGTTAGATACTTAGTTTCTTTCCAACACTAAATTGTATTCAAGTGCGTCTTGTTTAAGAAATATTTCAACCGGTTCCCCTATATGACTCAAACCCATGTTTTAGAAAGATGCTGATTAAGAGCGAACAATCCGATTTTAAGCAGCTCCCAACCGAGCCAAACTCGTCAAAACGTCAATCGTGGAAAAAGTAGAAAGAAAACAAACAGTAAAAAGAATTCACAGTGAGGCGTTCTCTGGTCATTAATATTAACATTAATAGTGAGAATATTAAATTCTCACTATATCATCAGAGGAAAGCGTGATTCTCCGAGATCTTTGATGTTGTCTGCGTAAAAGCATTTCAAAAGTATGATTTATAGAGCTTATCGCTCTAGACAAGAACGTTCAAGAGATCTTTAAAATATTGTTAAATTTTCATGATCAATGGATTCAATCAGTTTTCATGATAGCTTCAACCCTTGAAGTATTCAGCACATTGTTTTTGACATTTGAATAGACCGTTTTTCTTGCAGTTCAATTTATTTTTACTCTACGTTTGATTTGCTTCACGAACTATTTGTTAAATCGAATGAAATATTTCAGGAACGTGCTTTAATCAGATATGATAAAGTAAACAAAAATTTCTGCTTCAAATATGATAACATTTTTGAACATTTTCAAACACCGCCATCGTTAATTTTGCTAAATGAATTTCCATTTCAAATTTTTAACGGTAGCAGATAGGAATGAATGTCTGTTTTAATATTGAATCAGCAAAAAGAACATATTTGCAAAGCTTTTTTGCCACTGAAAAAGGTCCAATTCAAGCAAATATTATGTTTGCTGTTTAGGAATGTAAAAACTTATGTTCAACAGTATGTAATAATTCAATCATGCTGCTTGCCATACTGCAACGTTTACATGAGCAAATGGAAATCATTAGTAACGTTAGCACATCGTTTCGGATTTCAGCAGAATGTATGTAGCGCGGTCAAATATCGATGACTCAAACGTATACCCACTGCTCTTGGAACCCTCGGGAAAGTAGTCTTTTATGGGCGGCCAAGATACGTCCCACCCGCAAATGTTGTCCTATTTTGATTCGACCGCAGCTGCAGGTCGCTACTACTCCCGTGCTATGAGCGTGCTTCGTGATCGCGCTGGTACTCCAGATCGCCCCAGAGAGAAGGGAAGTCTAAAGCAGCCTGAAAAACCCGACCAGACCCGGGACGGATGCGGCGTGTGCTTTTTAACGGCTTCGCCTGTAGAGACTGAAGTGTGTTGCTCCCTTCCTCAAATTCATTCATAAAATCCATCCATGGCGATGGGGAACTTCATTCACTCGTGGAGTACGTTGGCCCCCGGTATCCTCTTTCCGTACGCCTCCTGCTAGCTCGATCTATAGAAAGAGACAAAGACAGAGCGAGAGAGAGAGAAAGAGAGAATGTGAGGGAGAGCACAACACACGGATTCAGTGTGAAGTGCTGTGGTCATGCATAAATTCGTCCCAAGTGCCCACCCCATCTCCCCCACCGGTGCTTTGAGAAGTACATTTCGTGGATTCGCGTGTGCCTTCTGTGTCGTGGTTGCGTGGGAAGGACATTTGCTTCGGCAGACAAATGACCGGGAAAATAAAACAGTCCCATGCAAAATAGTCATATTTTACCGAGCGCTACGCGAAAGTAGCAATAAACTAGTGCGCCGGTTTGATCCGCCGAATAAAGGCGACTGAACATCGATGGTACGGTAAATCAAAGCCGAACCCGGCACGTTAGCGAGCTGTTGATGGAGATGGGTAGCTGTGTCCTAAAGATGAGCGGAATCACAGGAGTGTGTTAATTTGGTTGAAAATCTAATAAAATCACATGATTAGTATAGACTTAGATGATCACACAGGTGATCGCGTCATAAATCATGGCCAGAGGGACGATTGTGCTGAGTTTGGCAGCACTGGCAAGGCTAACAGAAAAATACGCGAAAATCTGCACTCTTTCCATTTCCTTCCGCCCGCCCCGGGTTTTGTAAGCGACTCCAAATCGGCAGCTGGAACGGAAGGCGTGGGAAGCTTAATTCACAGTTTCCTTTCCCGCGAAGGTGCTAAGGAGTACCGCGATGCTGGCGATGGTGGTGAGATGCAAAAGCAGAACAAACAGCAGCACCAACAATAACAGCACAAACAGACATCAATGAAATATGAAACCAACTAACGACATGTACCGAAGTAATAACATTGTTGAGAGCTTGCGGGCGACGTTTTGACGAGAGTTATAGCGCCCCGTAGCAGCTGATGAATCGGTAGCGGCACGCTGCGAAAGCTACGATCAATTGCCGGCAGCACCGCAGCGTCGTCTTGTGCCTGGCATACATTTATGCAACCTACAAACGTGTGCCCACGACGGTAGTGGAGGATCTGAGCGTAAACAGGTTGAACGTGGTGAAGAAGTTCGTCAACGTTTAATCATGTTTTCGAGAGAATTACATGGATTTTGCTATTCAAACGAGGTAACTTCTAACTTGTTACTGTTGCTGGGAAACATGTAAAACAATAACATTAATTTAAACTAAAACATACCAATGTAAACTTTAAGCGCGTCCTTGTCAAGCATTCCAGTCGTCGGGCAGACAACATCACCCGACGGTACTTGAAGTCCGACGCCATGTTCGACTGTGTACCGCTAAGTGAACAATTGCCTACAGCGTGCATATTGTCAACGCGTCAGTAGCTCATCTCCTAGATGCACCCCCCAGATTAACTCTGGCTGCAAAAAGGCGAATCGTACATAAAAAAACACACACACACACACAAGCCTCCCGCATCCCTCACCCTTCGCATTGTATGACGATTATCGTGCGCGTGCGGAGGAGGTTTTAGCTTTGGGTGTTGCGTCGTCTGCAAGTGCGGCTGTGAATGTCGACTGGGTCCCCGCGTGTGTCGTCGTCGACGCGGTGGTAATCGACAGTTAGCAGGTCCGGGATTGGATGGGATTAAATCAAAGGAGGCTGGCTTCATTGAATAATTTCCAGCATCCGCCAACAGTCAGCGTGACAGTGACAGGGTGGTGATTGTTTACTGTACGCTTGTTTCTACCGCACCGGAGAACGTTGTTGCCTGTAAAATTGGTTCGTTCGGATGTGAGATAGTGTCGAAAGTCTAGTGGAGAAATTGCAGTGATAATGTGACGGTAAAGCGTAAGCGCATGAAACCCATCTCGCACCAGAACTGCTGCTGTGAATTAATTTCTCGAAAAGGCGCCGCCGCGTGTTTCACTGCCGGTGACGGTTTCGTCAATCAACGGAAACCGCAGTCGTCGGTAGAAAAGTTTATGCATCATCCCGATCGGACCAGCGCGAGATGCCGATCAAACCGCAACAATCGGTGGCCAGACCACCTGGAAGCCGGTGGACCCACGGAAACGAGGAAGAGTGTAGCAACGAGAGCGAGATTTTATGTACCTCGTATATGCAAAAAAATAAATAAATAAAAACAACAGCAACATCAACGAAATGAAAAGCAAAACTGTCCCGCATAACCCGGCCGGCCGGTCGCGGCGTGATATTTAAACGAACTGACAAAGACACGCCGCAATGGAGAGCCGGCCGCCATTCGCCAACGGTCTTGTCATCGGTCTTTTGGTTGCTGTTTTGCTCTTGCCTTTTTTTTTCTTTTTTCACCGTGCGTGTGGAGACGGCGGGTGGTGGTGTTCTTCCCCCGTCGCCCCCGGGGAGGGAATGTAGATTAATGGTGATTTGATTTAATAATCTCCTGCCCGTCCCAGACTGACACCAGACAAGGGCGCTCGGGAGCAATCGGGTATGTCTCCTGGCTCTTTTGACTTCGTTCACCCGCAGTAGTTCCTTCTCCACGCGAACCCTTTTAACGATGGGTTGTGGGGATGGCAATGGGAGGAAACCAATTCGCGCCAATGTCCTTTTTAGTGTGCCTTGCGAAACGAGCTGCTAATCGATTGCCGTGATTTGGTTCGTGTCAGCTATCTTCACCGGACTGGAGGAGATGCTGCGGCGCTTAGAGATAAGCGTCGGCGTCGTCAGCCGCCTAAGCCTACGGCGGGCAGCATTTGTTTTCCTCTCTTCATCCGCGATAAGCTGATCGGTGGATAAGATTGCGCAAATGCATAAAATGATAAGCACGGTCGAGTGTTGGTGTTGATATACGAGGCGTCTCCATTGGTGGCGGTAAGGGTTAACGATGGTCAAGACTTTAGGAAGAAGCCGGTGTGATCCTTAACGCATCATGTCGAATAAGTGTTCTTTTAAAACATAAAATAACTAAAAAAATCTTGCTCAAAGTCAATCGAATTAAGAAATACAAATGTCAACACGCTTATGTTTTTTGTGGCAACATATAGATGCATTGATTAAGCTTATCAAAACTAATATAAAAATATGTAGCAGCACAAAATACGTCCAAAAATCATTTATTACTTATAAGGATTATCAGGATTATCCAATGACATATTATTTTTTAAACCATTTCAAACCTTCCCTAATGTTGATCTAAAAAGCGAATTTATCCGCAAAGATAATTGATGAGAGAAAAACTGATCAAACTTTGTTTTTTCTTCTTGAAATGTTTCACCAGCTACTGCATGTGTGCAGCATCCATAGCAACGAGAACATAAGAGCGAAAGAGGAAGAGGGAGATAAAAAAGCATAGAATATGCAAGCAATGCGAGAGAGGATATAGAAAGCAAAGAGCTCCTCGGGGTCGAACAGCCGCCGCTGGTGCGCGAGAGAGCGTGTTAGATTTTAACTTTGAAGTTTAGCTGCGAGGAAACCCTGCCGGCTAGTTTGAAATTATTGATACTTTTTTATGTGAACTATAAGAAAACGACACACCCAACATTGATACGTAAAATTAATGTATTATTCGCTAAAAAAAAAAAAATTCGTGCCCTCCGTCCCGCGGGACGTGCACATCTCGCGTTGCTTAACACGAATAAATGCTTCCCACACCGGGGGTTGAACCAGAGCGGTGTGTTTTCAAACACAACAACCCCCAGCTGCAAGCATCTCGCGTTCGTTCGTTTTCATTGCCGACTTGCCTGTCGTAGCGTGCGGACGTGGTTCCGCTGCCGTGTGCTTGTGTGTTTCGAAAATCTGCGTTATAAAATTCCGACCATCCGTGCCACAAACGGGTGCGTGTGCGAGTCGAAAAGTCTTAAAGTTCTTCCGAAGGTAAGCGATTTTTTTTTCACCGTTTGTAGGCAACATCAAAATGCCTCCTAGGATTCAAGTGCTTTGCGATAACGAAGTGTCTGCTGTTGTACGTTTGAAATTCCCCCGAAAAACGAAGTGTTGGTTGGCCGCTTTTCGTAACTGATTGTTTTGCATCGTTCTCCGGCGTGTTTGCAGCGCTTACTTTGATTCATTCGGTAGCAATCAGCGTTGGTACTGAGCATAGGCGGAAGGGCAACATAAATCGGTTCAATCGGTTCAGTACAAAACCGAACAGATACAGCTTCAGCTCACAAAGCGGACCGAGCACAATCGTCCCATTAATTGGGGTGCGCGTGGTGGAACAGATGAGTACAAATATCTACGCCACGCGTTTTTTAAAATGTGGGTGGACGTTTTGTGTTTCGCTAGTTCACGGTCTTATCCAACACGTTGGCGATATCCGTCGGTGGGAAGCGTGCGGAAAAACAACAAATCATAACATAATACCGCAGGAAAGAACGGTTTCCTTCCGTTTGATGTGCTTCTGGTTCGCGTTCCATTCTCACTTCCTTCCGTGTGCGGCAAGTTGTTCTTTCCGCTTGCATCGAATTGCACATCAAAAGGGAATAAGGAACGGTTAAACGGTTTTGTGGTTTCGCGGATCGAAACGGACCCACATCTGGGGTGATCGTGAGGCACATCTGTTGAAAGCACTCGATTTGAAATATTTTTTAAATGGTCTTTTCAAATTTTTTATTTTCTTTTCAGATCGCGAACTTTTTGTGAACTTTTACCAACTACGCGTATGAGTGTGTTACTGCTTCTGTGTGCGAATATAAACCGAAATGGTGCTTTCACTGCTTTTCCCCTTCGAATACCTTCTGCAAGCGAATGCAGACACGAGCAAACTGCAGAAGCTTGCTCCATGCTAAACTTAGTGTCATAGTGTGGTTAAAAAATTCCAACAAAAAAAAACAACTGTTTGTGTGAGTGTTTTTTTTTTAAAGATTTGAGTGAAATTATAAGTGCAAATCGTACCCACAAACGTGTCGCGTTCGTTTCTGGGTGCAGAAAACACTAGCGAAGCTGAGCCAAACCCACTGATTACCCCGGGCGCGGACGAGCGCTTGGAAAAACGTCGTTGCCGTCACCGTCGCCATCGCGACCTTCTCCCGCCTGCTCCGGTTCGTAGCTGGCGCCAATTTCCTTTCGATCGCGCTATTTGAGGAAAGCGTTTTATGGCGATCGGGCGTGCGCGTCGCGTATTCGCGTGCTGTTTGATGATTTATATGGTAGCAATATAAATAAACCGTACAAAACAGCACACTGAAATAGTGAGTGACGGGGAGAGAGAGAGCGAGGGAGTGAGTGAAAGAACGAGAGAAAGAGTCGCGCAAACAGCAGTGCAAACATTACGGTTGCAACAATTGGGTGAAAAAGTGCGAATACCGGAACGTCCAGTGCTTAACAGCTAATCCCAATCGATCCTGGTTCTGTGCGAATCCTCACATCCTAGTAGCCCTTTCTCGGGCCACCGCTTGGCAGCTCTGCCAAGTGTTGATGAGAAGTTTCCCACGTTGACGCCATCGCGAGCGTGATGCAATTGTGGTGATTTGTGTTAACCGCTTTCCTACCGTCGTAGTCGGTTGCCGCCAACACCACTAGCAAATATTTCCACCCAGCCGGCGACGTACGCACCCGCCCGAGACGTCCACGTCGACGTGGAGCAGCATTTAGAGACTTTATCACACACGCGCTTCGTTGGACCGAACGTTCAAGGTAAGGAGGAGGTAATACCAGCGGTAGTAGCAGCAAGCAGTCGGCGCTAGTAGTAATAGTAGCTGAACAGCTGTAACAAAAAAAAAACGTAGTTTCGCCGAAGCGTGAGACATTTTTTCCCATGCCGGAAGGTGCCGGTGAATCACGAAGGAAGTATGCTCATTTGCAAAAATAAAATGAAAAAAAAACCGCGACGGCATCAGCAGCAGCTAATTGCGCTATTAACACGTTCGTTGCAGATTTCGATGTTGATTTTACTATGATTGTTGGGGGCTACTCGAGTACGGGAATGAATCGTTACAGATCGCTTCAATTAACCACATGAATCAAGTTCGTTCATATCGCATTGGCGAGCTCTGGGTGAAGTTGCGAAAGCGAAAATTTTCCAGTTGTTTGTTTCGTTTGACTCAGATGACGGTTATCGTTTGGCGGCGTAAAAACTAGGGGTTGGAAATTAAATATTTTCGCTCTAAGGAAGCTTTATTTACATGTCTTGCAGTACACTTGAAAATGGTTCGAGCTCTGTATACGAGCACGTCAGCTAACGCTTGTGCTGAAATCGCTACACATTTGATTGTAATTATTTCAAATCTTCATTTCCCCACACACATGAAAAAATGAGATCGGTTTGACAGTTTCGGAAAATTGGGTTAATTTCGGGCCACAACTCTCTTTTCACTTCATTCGAATGCGAGAAGAAAATATTAGTGTTTTTCCTCCCACATTCTCGGTGGGCCAGAACAACCTACTTACTCGATCGATTAGTTTCGATGGCGGTTTCGTAACGTGCGTCACCAAAATAATTGCGGCTGCATCGAGCGGATCGAATGCAAATGCAATGCAACTTTGGGAAGGAAGCTCGAAGAGGGAGCAGTTTTAATCGACAACCGAATTCAGTGCTCATCCTAGATCGATCCGGTTTTGTAATCCCGCAGGCCCACAATGCAACGTAAATCATGAGTTACGCGTCTGATCGTGGTGCTTAGCGCCACCAATTGCTTCCACCCACCCGGCGGGGGTGGATATGTCTTCCGGTGGCGGTAAACAGGCCCCGCTGCCGGACGGGGTGGAGCTCGGTTAAGGGATTCGCGCAGGGTGTCACGCCGTCATCGGAGCCAGCACAATCGCGGCAATCGAGGGAACCGAGCCCGACCGTAAAACGATCATTCAACAACCTGCAATGGAAACGCGGCGAATGCGATGTTTTGAGATGTGGTTGATGATTTCAGCGATACAGCGACTCCGAACCGTGCCGTGGTGTGCTCTTGAGAGGGCTGGGCCGCGTCCAGACGCCAGCATCAACAGTGCAATCGCGTGCGTGGCGTCGCGTAACGCCACTCGACAGCGCCAGCAGGACCCGTCGAGAGTGGTCGGTGTTTTTATTTGGTTGTTGTGGTGGTTGTTGCTATTGCTGCTGTTTGCTGGCCCCATCCGCTGTGTCCCAGACCCAATCTGTTTTCTCACCCACTGGGCAAACACCCGAAGCCGGTTGATCAACCGACGCCGTTGATGGATGAGGTGTAGTTTTATGAGGCAGAACTTTTTCGCCACAATTGTCTGACAGTAGCGATTGGTTTAGTTGGTAGCTTGGCATATGAAAATATTGTTTGAGCATGAGTGGCACGATGGACGTGAACATGCCCTTGGAAGCAATTTTGGAATATGTTTTATTCCGAAGAATTTCTTTTATTTAGCAACATACAATTAATATGAATAAAAGATCCACGGTGGGCGATTCCATCAGTCCAAAATACACCGAAAAAAACACCCCTGTTCTTGCTCCGACCGGTCGTAAGAAAATCTGCTCCAAAACAAAGACGCCCGGTAATGGCGTTACCGATTTCAAGGTCCTTATCGCGATAGCAAATGTTATTATTCAAAAGCAAGACGGAACGGGGTAGCCAATGGGTAAAAAAAAACACACACACACAGCCAAAACCGTCCCAAACTAATAACATATTGACTAGCAGCAGTGTGGCGTTCTCGGGTTGGAAGAAAATAAAAGTGCAATAAAACGGTTTGCTCACGGCAGCAGCAGCAGCAGCATACGAATAAAACAAACCCCCGGCAAAAGTGCGATCTTAAAATTATACGAGCGAAACGACACTTTTCCGTCGTTCGGTGGGACCGACCGAACCTGGAGCAGAAGCGGCCAAGCGGGGCCGTTGTTTTTCTTGGCGGATGTACGGGTGGCAAAACGTAACGACCAAAGTTCGCGCCGCCGTTAGTGCACCGGGAAGCGAAACCTTGAAAATATCTGGACCTCGTGGCGCGCGTACGGAGCGGAGGAAAACTTTTTTTCCGCCGATGCTGCGAAGCCACGGAAATCGTGTGAAATTGTGCGAAAGTTGTAGAGCGTTCCGCTTTTACCGAAGTTGGACATCTTTGGAGTTGTTCAAGGTTTAATGCTGTTCCCTTCGGCAGGATGGGTTTAAATCTTCTTGTTTAGAGTACACTATTGATTGTTTGTACTACATGCTACTGTTTGCGTAGATGCGCAAGTTGACAAGTTTTTAATAATACATTATGTTCTCGAATTACACAAGCTAGCAGCAAGAAGAATGGTGCGATTGAACGACGCATCCTTTTCAGTGAGTGATCCTAATGTTTTTTTTTTGGTATCTCAAGGATTGACTTGATGTGTTTTTGATGGCCGAAACCGACCATGCACGCAGCAGTCTAGACTTTAAGCTCGCAAGACCACCATAGAGCACCATAGAGAGAGCATACGAGGGAGGGTAATGTCGTCCTTCACCCGAAAGGACCGAAAGTCAGCTGATCCGTTGCATTCGCTGGATGCTCGTGTAACGCCGAAACTATTTAGCTGACTGTCGTCGTTTTCAGAGCATCAGTGGGATGATTTATGGCCGCGGCGTATGGCGGACGGTCACGGCAACTGGCGGCGAATGATTGGTGGCTGCCCC
>JXWZ01011413.1:0-13974 GCA_000956215.1 Anopheles farauti No. 4
GGGGGCAAGGGGAAGAAAGCGAATCAGAGTGAGATAATTTCGTGTTTGACCCGTAAACTTCTTTGTTCTCCGTTTGTTTCACCGAAAACTTGCTCGCTTCGGTTTGCCTCCTTGGGGAGACCATTAACAAGCACAGCGGCGGGGTCGGTTCGGTTGCGCTTTGCTGCCGGATCCATTCCAACTTCCCGGCACTTTCATCAAAGTCGGTCCCCGGTCGCACCTGGAGGAGTGTGCCGGCGAATGCGAATCGAACCGTCCCGGTCTCCAGGTCCATCTTTTGATCCTCCGAAGACACCGAGCCCGGCGACTGGCTCGGCACCATCCCACGCGTCCCCAGCCCGATGGATGGAGAAAACTATAAATTAAATCTTCCATGCTCTGGCGTGTGTCTGTGGCTGCGGCTGTACGCAGCGATGAGGCCCATCTTCCGGTCACCGGCGCACGGTGGCGAGGGCAGCCGAAGGATTAGATGCCGGTACTGAAAACTGATCCTAACTCCATTTCTCTCCGCCTGCCGGGCGGGGTCCCACCAGGGGGTGGGGCCTGCACCTGCAACGGTGGCAGCTGAGATGGATGCGAAACTTCAACAGTGCGGATGGGAATATCTCTCGCCCTTCCCGCTTGGACGCTCTGGTGCTGGGGAGAATAATTTCAACTCATTAAACTTGCAAATTGTGCTTGATAAATGGATATGATTTCTGTCTGCCGACCCGCTCTCTACGAGCCGAGGACGGTGACGACGACTGCTACCACACACACACACACACACACACACACATAGGGGGTTGTTGTTACGGCTGTAGAGCCAGTGTAGGGTCATGTGTTCCGTGTTCGTGAGACTTGGGCTGCCCGAAGCTGTGGCTGCAAATTTGTCCAGACCGTGGAAGTGTGTTACTCTCGATTGCAGCAATTCAGGCGCGAGCGCGCGAAACTGTCAAATTGCTAGCCATTATGGCCAGTGATGTAGTAAGTTGGGTTTTTTTTTTAATTTGGAGAAAGATTTTGAAGTTGAAATAAAATAAAATATTTGCAAGAATAGGAATAATGCATGTTTAGATTTTAATCAAAATATCATAGCTCGGTAGCTTTTACTCACGTTCGTGTTGAACACATTCTTATGAACTTTCTTTACAATACAATTTCTCATAACAAAAGCAAAAATTATATAATCCAACCTTTGTGAAAGTTTATTAAAGTATTTTTTATTTAATTTGCAATGTTGCTCAACTATTAGAAAATATATTTGGTCTATTTCTATTTATTTTACTTTGTGAAAAGATCAAATCAGAGCTAATTTTCTAATTAAAAAAAAACGATTATTTTTTCGCAATTTTCTTGGTTTGTCATCCTTTTTTTAATTTTCTGTATTTTTATATTTTATAGTTTTATAAATTGTTTCCCCAGCAGTACATCACTGAACGCGAACGATGGAAAGCGTGTTCTATCCTATGCTGCTGCGATGCGGTACTTAGCAACTGAAGGAAACATGCCACAGTCGTAAGCGCGCGCACTCATAGAACTCAAAAAACACGTAAGAAAAATCGCCTTCACCCGTCGCAAGCACGCTTTGCCCGCCCAATCGAACCCCGGAACGGACGAGGGCGCGGTAGGATGCGTGTCGCAATTTACTGCAACTGCCACCGCGCACGGGGCTGGCGTATTTGTCACAAACCGTGGCACGACCTTTGGCCCGGTGGGGTGACAAAAACTGGGCGAAAAGCGTCCGACCCGGCCAAACCAATGGGCGCTGCCTGGTGGGAGAGGAAATGCAAAATGTGCCGCCGACGGTGAATGAATAGTTTAATTTCTAATTAAAGCAGTTGCAGCTAATGATGGACCATTTAAATAGTGGCTCAAGTTTTCGGCCCCCCGGTTACAGGTGGGAAAGGTTGAGGGAAGGCAACGTGCTGGGGCCTAGCCTCCACGATGGATGTCAAGCTGGCCACAACATTCGCGAGCGCGTACAACAGCGTGAAGGACGACGGGACGGGGGGTCGGGAGGTCGGCCGGACGTGAGGTTTGGGTTTTCGGGTTTTGAATTAGTGCTATTTGAGCTCGGCGTCATTGATTCATTATCGCTGTTCCACCCCCACCCCGGCCGTAGCCCAGGCCCGGGCGCAACCAGGAAGCATGTTCGTGTACTTCCGTCGATCCAGTGGGCCAACTGTGGCAACTAGCAAATTGCGTACTAGCAAGCCACAACGACACACACAAAGCAGGCCATTTGGCTGCCGAAATGGGTGTGCTACTTCAGGTGCCGGTTTCGCCCCCGAACGGTCGCCGTGCCCCACCTGCGGTGCGGTGCAAACTGTTTAATGAATTATTTTATTCATTAATTCATAGCAACTGAAACCATTTCTCTTCCGTGGTGAGCACGTGGACGGCCACGGATGGCCCGGGCTAACCGGGGAAAGGGGGCCGAGGCCGGGCGAACGTATTCGGGAGTCGTGTTTTAGGAGCCTGTGATCGGAACGGAACCGCAGCACCGGGGCGGGAAATTTTTGTGTCACCGTGTCCATGTCGCCCTGCGAGTTGACACATTCGCGCGGGCTGGACCGGGGAAGGTTCCGCGGCAGGGCTCGACCGCAAACAAGTTCATCGTGTGCATTCCCGGTAACTGCGCTGCGGTGCTTCGCTAATGCTCCGAGCGTGGTTTACGCTTAGGCGACTGTGGTGAAGGGTGAAGCGGAACCAGCTGGGGGAAGGATATTGTACACAGGAAAGAAAAGAAGGAAAACGAGTGAAACTCAAAACCATCGACCATCGATAATACACCCAAACAATCTTTCGGCAGGGCAGGGCGAGAGATGGCAGGTGTTGGTTAACGATTCAGTATTCAGGGCGTTCGGTATGCGCGAGCGAAACGCGGTGGAAAACACTTGGAAATTTGTCGATCGTACGCTAATTGAATTCATGTTCGCCGTTAAACGATCAGGTTCTCCGCGGGGGAATCGCGAGAGGATATACATGATGTACTGTGGATGCTGTACGGGAGTAGTCATGGCTTACTGCCACTCAAATTTGGAAGGAAGCTTGTTATTATTTTATTTTTTTTATTTTTTTTTATTGACTCGATTATTATGATTTTGAAGAATTTTAAAAGTTGCTTTAAATTTCATTAGGGACTAGATGCAGTTGAGCTAGAATTAAAAAAAGTTAAGCCCATAAAGAAAGTATTTTGAAAATAACCACCAACTTCAGGTCTAGATTTGTATACATTTCAAATAAATTTTTATCGCACGTGTCCCCAGAATCAACCCCAAAAATTGAGCCTACCACCCGTAGCGAGGCATAATTTACCCCAGCTAAAGTGCGCCATCAAAAGATCAAACCGATGACCAGCGGATGCGTGCCAAACCGAACCCAAGATTTGCGCACAATACGCGCTGGGAATATCCGCAAAAATAGCTAACGTACATGCGAAACTTTCCCGGCAATCCATTTGTGTGATTGGCTCCAACGGGCTGGGATGGTTCGGGTTTGAACAAAAAAAAAAAACAAAAAAAACAAAAAACGATGATTGACCAGCGGAAAGTGGATGAAACGAATGTGGTTTTGGTGTTTTATTTTTGTGTTTTTGAAATTTTCCAAAACACACACACACACACATCGTGCACCGGTTTTAATGTAAATGTTGGAACTCCCATTTCTTGTGCGCTTGAGCGAAAGGTTTGCCCAGTGCTGACAATGACGACCATGGCGTTGATGATGCCGGTTGCGATTGGAAAGCTTCTGGAAAGCGTCCAAAGCGGCCTACGGGAGAGGCGGAGGTAAAGTTATTTCCCATACGCACACACACACACACTCACCCCTACGCACGAGGCGTATGTTGGAGTTTACATGTTGTCGCGCCCGCAAATCCCCCCCCACCCCCAGCCTAGCCACCGGGTGCCTTTCTGTCCCGGGTTGGTTCCGGTTTTATTGCAAAGTTTAATTAAAAACAGTTGTTTGCATAATTATTTCTTAGCCCGAAAAGCATTCCTAAACGAACGTGTGCGCGTCGCCGGCGGTAGGAAAATCTTTTTTCCTCACCGGCCCCGGCTTTCGTCGCAGGAGGGGGGGTGGCTATTACGGAGGCAATGATGCCGACATCGGTAGACCAGGATTCTAATGTCGTCTACGCAGGTGCTTCCTATACGGCAAGATGCATAAATAATTATTTAATTACCTTCGCTCCCGCTCCCGGGCTGGCAGAATGATGCTGGTGATGGTTTTTCTGGTTTCCGGTTTGACAGTTTTATACCACGCAGGATATGAGCGTGTGCGTGCGTGTGTGTGCGTTTTCAATTACGGTGTCGTAAATTTGTGCCATCGCACACCGGCGCCAACCGGAAACCGGGAAAATCTGTCGAATGTCGACAGCAGCGCATAAAATACCCGAGGCACGCATGTAACCAGCGACGCCGTTCAATATCATCTCCTAATGTTCCACCGCGTGCGGTTCGTAGGGAATCGGCACGAGAAAGCGTACGAGAAATCGTGCCAACCACGCACAACTCGTCGGGGCAACAAAATTCGAAACGAATTGATATTATCGTTTGCCTTTCGGGACGTGTTTTTTTTTTGCTTCCTTTTTTGTGTGCACGGAGAGCGAACCTTTTCCACATAATAATAATTTTACGTTTCACGAGGGGTTTTTTTTTTTACGCACGCGACCCCGTTTTGATAATGTCTGCAACCGGCAGCTTCCGGCTACCCAGCAGGATGGACGGCCCCAGCGCTGGGGCGGAGTGAAGCAGAACGGAGCAAAAATGGGATGTTTGTAGATTTTTCTTTTCCCCGCGAAGGAAGATTCGAACAACTTACGGCCAGCGAACGGCCTTGATCCTCGCAAATCCATCGTCACCCAATCCGTGAGGTTGTTTTTCTTGGGCCGGCTTTACCATCGGAGGTGGGGTTTCCTCACCGCCTCACTGCCGGTTGCCGGACTGTTGGTGGGCGAGGTTCAACTTTTCAACACGCCCGTCCACCCACGGCCGGGCGCATGGGTCGCTAACGTTTGGCCGTGGTGACCGTAGCTGAGCGGAATAAATATTGTAAATTTATCGAAAGGTTCGTTACGTCCTGTCCGTGGCGCAAAAAAAAACGGGAAAGTTTGGCTTTGTATGTGTGTGTGTGTGTTTTTTTTTCTAATAAAAGACGCTACAGGTTCCCCGCCGGCTGTCCCTTTCCCGTGCTGCCGTGACGCATTTTAACAGCCGAAAAAAAAGTGATACAGCGAGGAAAATGAGTTTCATTAGAGATTAGATGATGTTGCTGTTTTGGTTCGGTTCGTTCGGGTGCTATTTGTTTGTTTATTTGTAACTTATAGGTTCAGGTCGCGGATCGAATTGTTAAGAAAGTGAGCAAATGCAATACATTTCGTGTGTCAACGTGGTAGTTGTCGAGTTCCGGGTTTTCTCCGAAAAAAAAAAAAATCAAAGAACGCCTTGAGTTGGAAGAGATCGGTTGAAGCAAACTTCAAGCTGGAGCTTTACGGGTTTCGCAGCGGGGTGGAGTGATTTTTTCAAATGTTTTGCTTCCCCTCCACTCCGGCCGGTGGACTTTGTTGGCTGGAAAAAAGGATAATTTAATTTAAAACAAAATAGAAGAAGCACAAAACATTATCCAAAACATCCCAAAGTCCCAAGTCAAAGTCTAGGCTCCGAAAATGGACCCTCCAGTGGTCGTCGACGCTGTTTTCCGAGGGGGGGTGGGGGGCAGATAAAGTGTCCAAATCGAAATAATTAAATAAACCTCTTAAAATCTTCCGTCGTTTCTCCCGCTTCGTTTCGTGTTTTTCGAGTGAAATCGATACCTTGGGCTCGAGTGCGAGGAGATTAGTGCGGGTCGTGTCCGCTTAACCCTAGAACATGTGGTCCCGCTGGTAGCCGGTCGAAGGCTCTTCGGTTAATTGGAAAATTATGCCGAACCCCACGGCGGGATGAAATTAAGTTCCGCCATCGATTGGATCGAATTCGCACGGATGACAATTTTATTTCGCACCGAAAGAAATGTGAAATTCGGTCAGAAGAAATGGGTTACAATGTAGCGATATGCTTTGGAAGGTACGAAATCGAAATGAAAATCGTTGATAAGTACTCGATTTACAGCAAACTATGGGAAAGTAACGCGTGTTTTCTTAACCGACGGTGATAATAATTTTCACATATGAAGATTCCATTTCCGACCACAGCCGCAGCGATATCTTGTTCGAACATGATGGTTATGACTGCGAAGTGGAACCCTTGGAAAAACTGATTGTTATGACTGTGAAGTGGAAACGATAAAATACATCGTAAAATATATTGAAATTGCACGTTGAATGCAACGTTAAGATGGGTTGAGAATTAATAAACCGTACAATGACATTCATCCTATGGATTTAGCATTGAACCGAGAATAGGATTAAATTATAAGATATTAATTAAGGTAACAAATTATAGAATAAAATCAGGGTGAATTGATTTTAATTATAATACGAATATAATTTAACGTACTTCTTGTGTATAACTTATTATTTTATTTATAGTCTTGTTGGAAATGGCTTGTGTTGTATTACATCATATTTCATGTTTTTCTGCTCATGAACGTAAAAAAAATGCTAATATCTATTTTAAGTATGAAAATCTGCTAGGAACATGAACAGAATCGTTATTTTACCATATCCCCAGCAAACTTTAAAAATTCCTCGAGTAACGAGTTGACTAGTATGTTCAAGAAATTTGCTAGTAAATCATTTTTCAGAAACTTTTCAGTTGGTTTTCCTCGGGCTAGGCAATGGCTGGCAGTTCAACACACATTTTACATCGTTTACCCGTGTTAATTATTTTATTTCAAGCTTCTTTGTACCTGTGTATCTGTCCTCTTCTTCATCAGCTGTTCACCATCCATCGATGCCGTAAGCCTGTCGTTCATCCGCTCCGTTCGGTTTGGTCTGTGAAAAAAGGTATTTTTTAATTAATCCTCTTCGCAGGGCTCACGTACACGTGGGCACGTTGGCGTCCAGCACATGGGAAGAAAAGGGAAAGAAAAATTAGAACCAGTTAGATTGAGCGACAGGTACCAGGTTAGATTCGGTTCGATGGCCGGGCGGAGATGTTTTGGGATCAAATTAGACTAGTGCCCTCGTCCGGCAGGGAGGATAAGTTTTTCCCTTTGAAACCCTTGTTCGTGATAGTGGAAAAGAGCACACTTTTTCGCCACGTTCACTTGCCGGGATGCAGAAAAGAAGCGGTTCCCAGTCCGGTGGTGGCCATTCATTGGCTTCATTGAATGTGGCTCCAGTGGAAAGGTGGAAATGGCGCATGCATCCCGGCCGGCCTGTAATAAGGTCCATTGCATCTCACGTACGGTGCTGTGGGTGGCTCCCCGCGTCGCCTCCCCGCGGCCCGATATCAGTATCAAAATCCCCGGTAAAATCCAATTATTTTTACAAAAATGAAATTACATAGCAAACGACTCCCAGCGACCGGCGGGGAATGTGTGAGCAGGGCAAAAACTTCTTTTTTTTCACAAACTGGACGGTCAAGGTGTAGTTTCAAGCTAGAGTTCGGCCAACGTCGTTCGTACAGGTGAATGTAGTTTTTTTTCCACTTGCTGCCGCTGCTTACCATCACGACTTGTTTGTCGGCGGTGGCCATCGTGCTTGTTTTCCAGCGTGCGAGCTCGGGAAAGCTCTTGCTGGGTTTAAAAGCGAGAAAAAAAAACGGTGCAGTAAGTGCCCTCAGCGGCCGAAGGTGGCAAGTAATTCCCACCATCCGAGAAGAGGCTTTAGATGAAAATGTATCCAGCGGTTGGTCGGCATTCTTTTTATCCGTCCTCCAGCACCGGCTTCGGGCGGTGGGGTAATATTTTAAAATCCGAACAAGAATCGAGCGACGGCTGCACGGCAGTACGGTGCCGGTAAGAGGGGGAGAGAGGAAGGGGGGGAAATCCACACCCAAACCGCACCTAAGCCGGCAGGCTCACGGAGCTCAGACGACGCTCTCGTCACTGTGGATCCAGCCGTTCGTGTGGAAGCGCTAACAAAATCCTGCGCGAGGTTGTTTTCAATTTTCGCAACTCATTTTTCCCTGTCACCGGGCCTGTCACGGTGCGAGGTGCTCCGTTTCACCCGCATGTGGAGCTCAAGCTCAGCCAGGTGTACGTGTGCGCGAAAGCTCATCAAAATTCTTCACTCAGCTGAAGCGAAGCTGGGTGGTTTGCGAAAGTTTCGCGCGCTTCGTTTCCGCCACCGTCGTCTGCCGTCTTCTGCCGATGTTGTTTTGCGGGCGTGTGAATTGTTGGCAAATTCAATCCAGCTATCCTTTAATCGGTGGATTGGCTGGGCAACGCTTGCCACCGGGAGACAGATGCCCCGTCAATACAAAGTCAATCCGAGCTGAGTTGAGGAGAAAGAAATAGAGATAAAGAGAGAGAGAGAGAGAGAGAGGGAGAGAGAGAGAGAGTGAGACGTCGACGAACCTTCGAACGATTTGCTCACCCCGAAAAGAATGCTACCGCAGTGTATTGAATTACCGTAATTAATTATGTTTTAATTAAAATCACTCACCGATTAGCTTCCAGTTCGCCGGTGGAAGATTGATATGTTGCAGCCGTAGGACGTTAGTGGTGAGTTTGAAATAAAAAAACGAGGAAAAAAAACCTCAAATTGTGACTAAAAAATTCCTATTTGTTCGAGCATTTGGTTTCTGGCACTACCAAAATTCAACGTTGTACCGAACGCCGATGGCTTTGGTTTGGTTTTCTTGTGGTTGATTGTAGTTGAATATAATTTAAACATTCCCTCATTTTGGTGTTTTATGAAGAGTGTACATCTGGAAGGTTTATATGCGGGAAATTTAATTTAAACTATTTTATTGATTTGAAATATGTAATAGATTGATTTAACGAGCAATAGAGTTCTTCTTCATTTTTTCTTGGTTGATTTCAATCTATTTTATGTTTTGAATAATTAATATTGAATAATAATCTATTTTATGTTTTAAACAATTCAACGTTCAAAACTTAACGTGTTTTGGAAACTGAACTCATCCAAAAGTGATTTTTTTTTTAAAATGACACTCTTAATGATTTGTTCCCAATATTTGACCAACAAAAAAATAATATCCTTTTTCATGTCATGACACGTTCAATTATCGAAACGATTTTCTTTCTTCCTGCGTATGTTTCGTCTGCGAACCATAAAATCAAACGTTGCTTTTATCTCCCCGCTTTTCGGAAGCACGTCTCAACGCTTGCTTTACTAATTTAATCGTGTTGGGAAAATAAACCGGCACACCAGGCCCAAACCGGCCGACCGCAATCAACGTGTGCAAACTCAATTGACTTCAAACGCATCGGTGGGGCCGCCGAGTGGCTCAAAGACGCGCCGTTTCGCCATTATTAAGCATTCATCGACGATCGTGTTCGTGTTTGCCCACGGTTCATCGAACTCCAAATCCTTATCAGCAACGCTCGGTTTATGGTTGGAAAAGGTGGAAAAGCTCCAAATGAAAAGGTGCGAGGTAGAGTGGAAGAAAAAAAAAACACAAACATTCACAACACAACCACTAGAAACTCCCAATTCTCCGCTATTTCCCGGTGGAGGTGCATTCCGGCACGGTTTGTTTATCTTATATCCCGCTGGCGGGGGTTTCCTTCGCCCGGGCAGCACGAGAGCCCGCGTTGATGTAGAGCGTGAAAAACCATAAATACGGCAAATGAACAAATAAAGATATTTTCATCCCCCCGATCCCTGTGCGCCCTCCAGCCCATTTCCACCCTCCCGAAACAACCGGAACGCGACTTCTAACGAAGGGTTGTTTTGGTTGGGCTGTGTGGGCACGTAGCCACCGATCCGCCCGCCTCCAGCGGCGATAGATTTCGCATCCCCGTGCTACCTGACTCGCGTTTCACCGGTTTCCCACGTTATCGGTGAGTGTGGAAATAATAACGATAGTATGTTTATGCTTCCTCGTTCCGTTCCAGTGCCAGTGCCAGTGCCAGTGCCGGCAGCATTGTGGGATGGATATCTGAAGAGGATGTTCTTTCCGGGCAAAAGTGGCAACGGCAACCGAAACCAACCACCAACCGACCGAATCTCGATCTTCGCGCCGGACACCGGGTGGGTTTCGCTGTAATGATGGAATGACTAACGGAAAATAAAAAGGAACTATATATATGTTTGTTTTTTTTCTCATTTCCTCGTGGCAATGTGTACCCGTTTCGGTCGAAAAAAAAAACCCACACACACACACATAGCGCATAGATAGAGCGCAACGAAAATGAAAAGCAAGGAACTGTGCTGAGTGTGCAACGCACAAAAAAAAACCAACTCCATTTTGGTATTTATGACCATCTGACGGGGGAAACGGGAGGGGGAGGGTTGGGGTATGGTCAATGAATTTATTTACACCACTATCGGAACACCCAACGCCCCCGGGGCCACAGTGGGCTCAGAGGTTCTGTCAAACTCAAAAAGCTGTTTTAGGTAACAGTTTAGTGAGTAATTTTTTTTAATTTATAGGTATTAATTAACATTAACTAAAATGACAGTAATTATAAAAATCAGATATGTACTTAAAATCTTTATCAAAAAAGTTATTCTTTTGTGACCATACAAATAAAAAATATCTTAAATTACTATTTTGTTTTAATAAATCGTTCACAAACAATCATTTTCAAGGCAAATAAAATCAAATTTAAAAGAATAAATAAATGTGAGGTATTTTTCTACGTATTGCATTTCAAATAAATTAATTTAAATATATTTATATGTGAAGAAATGTTCAAAGAGCTTTCTTTTTCTGTACAAAAAACTTACGATTTCTTCAAGTACGGCTGTAGTTATTTGCAAAGTGTAAAACTCATGTTGTCGCTGTAGAACTCTTTAAAAATTGTTGAAAACACTACTTGAATGTAAAAAATTGATTATAAGAAATATTTCTTTTTTAAATAAAAAACTGTTTGATGTTTTCTTTTAGGAGGAATAGAAAAAAAACTGTAACATATGCAATGTAGATAGAAAATAATAATTTCCATCACTGAATTTGCGTGATCGGTTGCTCACTGTCCGGTGGAGTTTGGGAGAGGAAGTCATCGCCCGGTGTGAATAAAAGTTTAAAGGCAAGATCGGTGTAAAAGAATGGATGGGCACCTCGATGTCCTGTGAGGTGAGCGTGCATTTGTGTGCGATGTTATCCCGGGCAGTGAAGTGAGCAAATCCCTTCTTTCACACGGTGCAGCCTGCTGAAGGTGCAACACAAAACTTCCGAAAACGGAAAGCAAACGAAGGGAGCAGCCAGGTATGGGAGCTCGAGGCGGCCCGGGATGGTGCAGACCCCATCCCGTCCGCACCAGATTATGCAATCATAAATGATTTATTTGCCGCTTTATGTGAAATAATATCGGATTGTGCGGCCACCGAGCCAGCCACCGGGTTTGATCGGATTTTCCAATCCGGCCGGTGCCGTCCGATGACCGACCGACCGGTGGAATTGAATGTGATGAATTTTCATTTGCACACTACCATGGCACCGGGTTAATGCCAAGGCTCGAAGGCACCGGCAAACCGGCAAGTGTTTGCTTGATAATGCATTATTAATAAAGCTGATTGCATAACGTCGTACTTCTTCTGGTGGCTCCAGAGGCGGTGTCGGTGGTGATGATGAAGTGTCCAATGTGTTCCTGCCATGGATGTGGTTTTTCTTTTATTTCTCCCCCACCATCCCACCCCTTTCAGTTCTTCTTCATCCAATCGAGATGCAACAGTTGCGAGCTGACACGCGTCGACACGACAAATTTCCAATGTTTAGAATTATACTTATCCGAACAGTTCGCCCGGGCTCAGCCGGAGTTTGCGTGAGTGTCTGACCAGTCCGGGCCCGGGGATGACTGGTGAGCAAATAAATCATTCGTTCTGTAACCCGGCTCAGCGGGCGGCAGTTGCCAGCTTGGAAAGTTTCCAGCTGCCTTCGTGTGTGCTGACGTGTGGTAAACAATAAATAAATGAATGAATTTATTTAGATAATTTAAATAAACTCCACAGCGCTTCAATTGGAACGTGATTGCGAGTGGGAGCGGTTGGGGGCTTTCGCCGAGGGAAAGCTGGGTGAGGCGAGTGTCGTAGTGTGTGTTTCTGCAAACAGTAGCGACAGATTGAAGTCTGTAAATTTGCTAAGTAGTTTCTGCCATCTTGGAGTAAACATGTTGTGATTTGTGATGAAGTGGAAATGTCCCTGAAGTGGAAATGACGAGCTTCTTGTAATTGTCCCCGGATAGAGAAAACTTTTCACCACAACTTGTAACGAACGCCTGAGTAGGTTTGAAGGGTTTTCAGAAACCTTTGGAAAATAGTCAATTGATTAAAATAAAATAAAAAAGTGTTTAAAATTTTCTGCAAACCGAGTTAATCGCTTAAATACTCTTTATCGATTTTCTGACGGCCACTCACAACTATGAGAAAAATAATCGTAAATCAACAACAAATAATGTAAAAAGACAAATATTAGATAATTAAATTACAACCTATTTTTGCACAGTTTTGATGGAATTTGCAATTGGTGGTGGAAACTGTTTTCGAAAAACGTATTTTAATAAAAAAAAAGGATTCTTTTTTAACATGTAATTATTTCGATCCAATAATCAAACCAACACCACCATTCGACCACTTGATCAGGGGATTAAAAACAGTCGTGCAAATTCTCTGCCCGGTTCGGGATGACTCAACCCATCACCACGTCACGACAAATGAGTAAAAAAAGGGGTGCAATGACGAAACGATCACAATAAATGTGTTGATCGCACCATCTGCTCGCTCGATCCACGACAATAGCAGTCGAATAATGCTTGCGACCTAGCGGCCAGCGCAATAAAAGGCGACTCGTGCTGCTCATTAAACTGAGCGCGAGATGAAATCATGATTGCTTGCTCGTCGAACGTTTTAATCAGTGCCCGATCGATAGCAAAAAGCAAAAGGAAAACCCGCGGCGTGGCGTGTGCTGTTTATGTCTCGCATGCGAAATTAAATCACCTCCAGTTTTTTTTCCGCGAAAAAACCTCCCTGACTCCCTTCGTGTGTCCTGACGCGCCCGTTAACCGAGCGGCACCGGTTCGCCTTAATCCGCGGGTTGGACGGTGAAAAAAACCACCGATTAACCTGCACAAAGCTCCTATTTAATGGTATTTTTTGTTTTCGTGCCATCGTTTCGTATGATGGCAATTTCCATCAATCGCTGCGTTCGGGTGGGGTTTTTTTTTTTCGCAACGAGCCAGCAAATTAATCCATTGTGCCTGTCCCGGCGTGCGCTGGATGCATCATTCCCGTGATTGGCCGCATGGGTCAGTGGCCAACAAATGAGCAAAACCGTGCAGCAAACGCACGTGTCACGTCACCTGCTCGGTCGTGGTTTGCAATGGTTGGATTTTCGGAGGGGCAAAAAAACAAATTAACTTCCTCACATGTCCCATCCTCGGGTCGGTAGCTTTTCCAGCCACCCGGTGGGAATGTTTGATGCACACGCCACGGGAATGCTAAGGGCGCGGGGAAGTACATGTTGGTGGATGGGCCGACATAGAACAAAAAAAGACACTAAAGAGAAAACGAGGTATTGAAATTTGATTTGAAATTTTTAATAAAGAATTATTTTTATTTATGGGTTAGTTTTTCAAACTATTTTCCAAAAAATTAAATTTCATTATAATTTCGATCAAAAGGTTTCCGTAAACAAAGAGTTATAAAACTGAATAAATGGTGAAAATTTACCCCACAATCTTCATCCAATACCCAATCGATTTTTAAAAGGTGTCAAAGGACACCTAGCTAGAACTCAATTGAATATTCGAAGTGTTAAATTTTCCCGAAAGTGTTAAAGTTTTGACCGCGCGAGCGAAAGAAGAAAAAAAGAACGGCTTTACGGGAAATCAAAATGGTGGTAGGTGCTTACTAGGTGCTTACCAAGCCGTCAAAATATTCACACACACAAAAAAACCACCAACAATGGAAGGAAAAAA
>JXWZ01011421.1:0-16567 GCA_000956215.1 Anopheles farauti No. 4
CACACACACACACGGAAAGGGTGTCAGCGAAGGGTTTAACTGGGATAGTTTGTTTTCTTTTCTTTTCATAACGTATAGTGTGAGGTCGTAGTTTGCTGCTGACGTAAGGAAAAAGGTGTTAAATCGTGTGTCGCTCTCATCAGTGTCAAATATGATTCTATCGTGCATAGAAATAGGGAAAGAAGCACGAGATCAACATTGGACAATAAATGTTACATTGGGTAAGTGCATCAGTTTACGGAAGGTCGATATATTTACTTTGAAATGCAATAAAAAACGGTAACAGCCTATGTTTCGCAAAGTTAATATAAATATTACCTAAGCTTCTAACGCCGTAACATTTACTTAGCTATTTTACGAAATATAGGATACTTCTTAAATAATTTGAGCCCGGTGAGCCTAACCAGCGCACTTTTAATTGAAATGTTGTAGTTTTTTGAACGAGAAAAATTTGATAATTTTTACAATATTTTTTAGATATATAATTGTGCTTAAAACAACTTTTCCTTGCATTATAATGGTTAAAAAGAAATGTTATAAGGTAAGTGAGATTTTAAACGTCAAAAGGAGTATACTGGATATCTACAATGTCAACAATGAATCATCAAACCAGTAACAATTAATCAGTTTTGGATACAACATATAGAAAAATAAATATCCGATTATATATAATCTTAAATAAGTTTATTGTAGTGTCATTGTAATATTTAGAATAACGGAGTAGAAATTGATTTCAATGTTCTTCCTCCAGAATGTCAATAAGCAGAGCAATGCCAATAAATCTAATCAAATCTAATACCAAATAAATTTCTAATCAAATCTGTTAACAAAGCGTTAATAAAACGTTGCTGTAGTGAGTATAGCATAGCTTTCGGGGCCTTTTTAAAATCAGCCTAAAAGTATGCACTATTTACGTTAAAGGTTTGCAGAGATACAGTTTAAGAGGTAGTAATTATTAGTATAACCAGGAAAAAAAAGGTAAAATAAGATAGCTGTTTGTTCATAGAGTAACTCTTCTGTAACAAAAAGTAAAATGGAATGCACACAGTATGGTGGTTGCTACATTTACGCCCAAAAGTATGCAATCTACACCAATATGTGTCACACTTACCTTGAGCGCGCGGTCAATCTGCCCGAGAAAGAACGTTAGTAAGGCAATGATGATAAAGTTAACGCCGCCGGCAAAATCGGTCAGCTTGTCCAGCTGAAAGATGGCGGCGATCAGGAAGAAGATGATCTGCATCACAACCGTCACGATCGCGCTGATCGCGAAGTGATCCTCGTCCAGCACGTTCACGGCCATCGCGAACCGTCGCACCACGCAACCTTTTCCACGAACCTTAACCGGCTGGGCCTTCGGGGATTGCAATCTCACGGTGTCCACCGACGGTGTGTCCCACCTTCAACCACAACCTAATCTACGGCCCGATCGGCGCGATGTGAACGCGATGCTGCACGCTATTTATTTATTTCCTTTTTTGCACTTTTTTTGAGGCGTCCCACCACTTCCACTCCGGCACACTGCAGCACTCGATCGACAGCAAATATGTTTCGTCCATTTGGTGCGCCGCTAGGTGCTGGCTGCTGGCCAGCGTTCGCAAGGCGATGGGTGGTTTTTTTTCTTCTCCTCCTCCTCCCGCACGAAGAAAATACACACACACACAGTTTCACCGATTGGTTGGTCGCTTCTCGTCGTGGCAATCTATTTATGTTTCACCATTCTTCCATTCCGATCACGACACACACTAAAACTCATGAACACACACAAGCACCACGGGAACGAGGGAAGGAGAGAGAGTGTTAGAGAGAGAATGTTGGGGAGAAAAATTCGGCATCTACCAAATCGCACCCCAGGATCGGACGGTACGGTGGGAAGGTGGCAAAGGTAGGGGTGATTTTTCCGATTTCCGATTCATTTCGAACGCCGTCGGCTAAACGGACGGAGCGACGCTATCCGAACGGGGTCCCGTTTGTCGCTTCATCGCATGATCGCACCGCGAACGGATTGCACGACGACGACGACGACGACGACGACGACGACGATGATGATGATGATGTTGATCCCGAGCTCCCGGGGTTCGTTTTGTTTTGTTTTTCCGTAGAAAAAATGTATTTGTTTATTTTCGATATTTTCACCCGAAAACGAAAGCGAACAAAGCGGCTAATGGAAGCGAATAGTTGTATAAAGATTTCTTTGCACCGTCGGTCGTCGGCTGTACAGCTTTGTTCCGCACCTTAGCCGCTGATAAGGTCAAGGTTTTTACTTGTTAAAAACCACACTGCAAAGAGAAAATGGAACCGAAAATACACATCAATGTAATATTTATCCATTTTCCCCCCAAACGCCAGAACATCGCATAACGTAAATAAAAAACAAAATCGAAAATGATCAGAGCAAATTTACAGTTTGGAAAAATGGTACCGCCAAAAAGCAATCAAGGGAAAATTTGCGGCTGACCTAAGGAAAAGCAACCAAATGGGTGTTTGTGTGTGTATGTGTGTATGTGTATTTGCCGTTGAGTGCGGCTCCCCCATTGGGTTTGTGGAAAATGGGGCGCAAAAATGAAAAATATTCCCATAAAACTTCCCATGGCCCGTTCCGTTAAATATCAACTCGCACTCCGTAAAACAAATTATCGTTCTCAAAACGTTTCCGCCCTTCCTTCAACTTTGCACTCATTTTGTTATTTTTTTTTGTTTCTTGCTCGTTTGATGCGCATGAATTTGTAACGAAAATTGCAAAAAAAAAAACGAAGCAAAAAGGGAAAAAAAAACAAACTGCCACCACATTTCCAGGCCCGGTTCATTACGAAATTCAAATGAACGGGAGCTGTTTGGGCGATGAAACGTCATCAATTTCATCGCATCGGGAAATGACGTTTATCATTTTAATTTGGATTGGTATTGGAGGGTGTGGGATCGAGCATTTTGTTCTCATCGAACATCCGAGAAGATTCATTTGATTATTATTTTTGGTTTATTTTAATACAAGAGATGTAGCAAAATATTCGAAATGTTCTTAAGAGGAAAAATATGATTATGAGCAATGATATCATCTATTTTGTATTGAAATAAATCACAAAATGAACAAACCAGGATGCGTCTCCATTTGCTTAACATTTCCGCAAAGGTAGTCATGAATTTCGAACAAGTTTTAATAGACCATTCCAGCTCATACGAGCAACCAAATTCAAATTAATAAACTCCTACGAATATTTCACAAGCGCACAGCAGCGTTTATTAATTTCAGCTCCAATAATCTCCACGCGCACGGTTGTTAATTATTGCTCCAACTTTATGCCACCCGTTCAGAAACGGCCGGATCGTGCGAATCAAAGCAACCATCAATTTGCAGCAGCACTTTCAGCCTTTTACGTTCATCCGAAACCGGAAGTCGAACCGGACGCTCTAATTAATCCGACCGACCCCACAGACCCCCGCATATGCTAATGAGGTGTGGGGCGGTGCATGAAAAATGGTTGCGAAAACGAGGAAGGAAATCGTAAACTGATGAGACCGCGCCTTCGCTGCAAGCTTCGCAAGTGTTTGTAGTTTTGGAATGGGAGGAAGCTCGATTGTTTTTTTTTTTCGCTGCCAATTTTGCATGATTTATTATGTCTTCTTCGGTGAACGATTTAAGTTGAAGAGTTGTTTGCTCGCCGATGCTTCGAAGCTACACGCCGATGAAGAGTGCAGCTTGATTATGGAGTGCAAAAGTTTGTTCGTTTTTGGAAATTGTTTTATTCGTGAAGCACGCTCGGTCAGTAAGCAGAGGAGACTATTTGAAAGCTTAATTGCAATCAAACAATCGAAAGGAGGTACGCGCGTACAATAGGAACATTCCCGTTCCGCAAACTATGTGAAATTGAAAAGGCAAAAAAAATAGAAACTATTCAATAAAGTTTAAAAGATATTTTGTGCAAAATAATGTAAGCATGACGATCAATTTAAATGTATATTAATGCATCTCTTACAATTATGTTGATCGATTCTAATAAATGTTGATATAAATTGAAACAAACGTAAAATTAAAAATTAGTTCGACGACACATTGACCCATCAAAAAGGTATGAAAATCAATAATTTCTTCGCTCTAACCATACGCACGATCTCCCATGGCGTGTTCTCACTCAATATTCATTTGCTATCTCATCGAAAACACACACACCCGGGCATTACGAAAAACGGTTTTCACAGATAAACGATGCACCTGTCGAAAGAATCCCCGAGGGTAAACGAAAAAGGGGGGCTTTCAAAATGGAAAACTAAACGACATGAAACCGTCCGACCCTCGAACAAGTGGGAGAGTGAGTGAAGAAGCAGCGGGATAGGCTTGTGCGAGATGCATCCGTTGCATTCGTCGTACACGCCAGTACATGTCAAAATAAATAAATACCCACACGGCCTTGACTCGGTTTTCCCACCCTAGATGGGGGCCTATTTACTAGGACCGGCCCATCTCCGGGACTGGACAGCAAAATCAAATATAAGCTGTTGCGCCCGAGCTTGTTTACTACCGATTTACTCTCTGGCACTGTCTCGCTCGCGTCTTCCAAGGGATTCTCCGGTTGCTCGGCAAAAATTGGCCTCCCCCAGTACGGCGCGTTAGTAGTTAGTCATCTGCTCCACGTACATTCCGTAACCGATCGCAAGCGAACAAATGCAAATCCTCGCGATTAGTTCGTTTTACAACCTTTGCGCACAGCGGGAGGAAAGAAAACGGTGCAGAAAAAAAACCCATTTCCCTTTTGAGCTTGCTCGCTACCGGTGACCATTTTGCGCGGTGGGTGGCCTTCGCTTCTCCGCGATCGATCTGGGTCTAATTAAAATCTAAAATGAAATCCATTTCACGCTCCACCCCTCAAACCGGTGGGAGGTTTGGCAATGCACGTAAATTGCACTCGCCATGTGGTCGTCCAAGCTGGTCGTTTGGAGTATCACGTTCTCCAGAGTGAGCCATCGAAGCGGAGCGGCTAGCTTTTTTTTGTTTTTTGTTCGGAATTGTCCGCTTGATTGCCAATTATCGTTCACTTGTCTATCACTGGCTACACTCGCTGTTAAAGTATTTCTTCTAAATATTTATTCAAGGATTTGATTACAAATTCCCACTGTTTAAATGAACTCGCGAACAATCCAACGTACATCAGAAGCAGCAAGGTGTCCTCGTAAAATTAAATTCAATTCTCGACCCAACCTACCACCGATTCATCCCACCGGGTCAAGCGGCAACCGATGCTCGAAAAAAAAAACCCACACACACGACCAAACCGAATGATGCTTCTTTATTGAATTAATTTCCCATCAAGTTGGGGAGCCGAAAGTTTCGCTCTCCACTCCGACCTACCACAGCCGGAAGAAATTGGATGATATTCGAATCTGAACTTTTCCTCCCTCCTCGTCGGTGGGGTGTGTGCGTGCCGTTGCTACTATTTTCTGCACTTTTCACCTTCCTCGATCCCATTCCGGCAAACCGGAAGCTACCATGACCGGTCAATTTAAATTAGTTTCCGCACAATAATTCTATTATTCACTCTCGTGGGTGGGTGTTGTGGTATTCGAACGGGGCGTAAGGTGGTGTGTGGGGTGGTCGCCAACCCGCATACGACACGGTGCGGACCGGGAGGTCAGTGAATGAAACTATTTTTACAACCCTTCAACACAGGCGCGTTCGAAAAACACTGGTTGCGCTGGACCGGAGCTTGAACCGAACCGGACCGAAATTGCACATCGCGTGATCGGGAGCGTTGTCGAATCATACGGTTTGTGCGGAGACGTGGGTGAGAGAGGAAAAGAGAGAGGGGGGGGGGGGGGAGAGAGAAAGAGTGTGTGCGGGGTACGCGTTTCCGGAATTCGCTCGTAAATAGAAAACCACCAGGCGTCTCCACCGCACAGTTGTGGTTTGGGGCTTTGTTGTGTGCTGTGTTGTCGCGTGTGGAACAGCACTTTCCACATCCAACAGCTTGCTGTGGTGTTTTGATATGTGTTGACCATCAGCAGCCCGAATTCGCTGATTACAGGGGGAAATTTGTTAAATTGAATAGTAGAATTCCCCCCGTTGTGAACTTGACATTAAAACAAGCTCCGGCTCAAGTTCCGTCGACAAGGGCAAGAATTACGACATCTAATCTCAACACCCACTTCTCGTCTCACGGAAGCCTCTTTTCAAGGGAAAAATGCCGCACGGAAAGCGAAATCCATGGCCAGGCAAAGAAAACCACGAACGAGAAAAGGAGAGAGAGAGAGAGAGAGCGAGAGCGCATTCGCAAAAGATGGATGACAGGCGACAGTAGGCGACGCGCGAGCTTATAAAAAGGGAGAAATCGCGCGTGTATCCACACACAAACACACGAACACACACACATATATAAATGTATACACAAAAAAAACAAGCTGTGGGAAAACTAAGCAAGTTGAGGCAAAAAAACACCCTCGCCGCCTCGTTCACCTTCCCTGGGGTATGTTCTTTGATGTCAGAGGAATGCACAAAAAGAAAAAACGTTAAAAATAGGATTGTCATGAACATGGAGCTTCAACTACATCGAACCACTACCGTACCAGGCAATCAAACGTCAAACCCCTGCGCGACTTCTAACCAACGACACCTTTTGGATTCACCTCTCGGCTGCTATCACTTTCCCAGCAGCTGCAGCTTGCAAACACAATCGAACACGAACCGAGTGTGTACTGCGAGTTCCACAGACAGACGCGCGCGCGCAATCGTTTCACTCGACAACGTCGTCGTCCGTACGAGACGAGCACTCGAATGCGACTCAATCCTTGAGCACACACCGAACGGGAAACGGTGCGGCTAGGGACATCCTTTCTGGCACGGATTTTTCGCTCGCGTCGGGCCGTTCGGGTTGGGAACCCGCTGCTGCCGTTGTGCGAATTTTCCGCGGAGACGCATCGCACCAGGCGACGACGCATTACTCTCTCTCTCTTTCAAGAGAGAAATGGAGAAAAAGAGAGTGAGAAAGTGTAAAAATGCGGAGAAATTGACAAGCGCGTTTATCACAGTAGGCCTGGCGAAGATAAACGGGTATGAATCGTTGTCTTTGTTGAAGATGAAATAAACTACGTTGCAGTTTTATCGAATTGCGACAAAATATCCCAATTTGCACACCAAAATATAGTTTTTATAACATTCATGAAATGCTTGCAATTTTCCTCCGAATTTTGGCTTATCAAAACTGCTCGTTTGTACCACATGTGCCGCGAGATTTTGAATTACGGCCTTTGGGGCAGAGCAAACTGCAAACCCTTTAGTATATCTGCAGAAGCTGAGCTGTTCTTCTCTCCGACCAAGCCTTTCTTGCTCTCTGTTTATGCCTGTTCGCAACTACGAAAGCAAACGACACGAACAATGTTCCCACCTCATGTTTCATATTAGATTTCAGATATGTTCAGTTCTGAAGTAAAAAAAAAAACTAAATTTCAGACTTCCTTTGAAACAAATATATTTGATCATAATATTATCTGCGGCTAATACGTGCCTTTGCTGCCGACCGATAGGGAAAGAGAGTGTAGTTAGAAGTCATGAAAAAATAACAACGTCTAATAATTTGCCATTGAATACATATAAAAATAGGAGGCAGCAAAAAAAATACAAGGGATCGTTTGTTTCATAGAACCGGTGACACACGTCTAACACGTGAATGCTTATATTTCTGTAGGAGCTGCCTAAATATTGCTTTACAGGTTCTACCTACGCTTTGTGTTTATTTTATACAAAACTGGGTTTCACGAACCTACCGAAACATGAGCACTGCGCGAACTGATACGTATCGTGTTTGTTTGTTGTCTTCCTTGCGATCCATCGGGGGCCTTATATCAGTGTATCAAAATCCAGTTATTGGTGTGATTGTACGTTAATAAAATGGGCAGATGAAGTAACAGACTGATGCAGTCCTCGTCGACGACTAGCGATACTTTGACCCACTCCTGCAACCACTCGATCATGCTTTCCGCACTCATATTGTTCGCGTTCAGGCCACGGATGTAGCACGCATGTTTCAGCGACTCGATCGGCATGTTGTGGACGCCACCCTCACGCTTAATCGCCATATCCATGTGGTGCACCACGTACGCCCGTTCGCTCAAACGAAACCGTCGCAACAACCCGGCGTGAATGTCGTGCAATCGGCAAAGATATTTCTAAACATATGATTAAAATAAAAACATATGATTAACAAAAGTGCCACATAAAACAAACTATAATTTCGACATACCAAATGAGACGATGACAAGCTGTTGAGGTGGAACGGTGGTCGCATGAAAACGTCCTTCACATCCAAAATCTCCTGCGATGTTGGATGGAGACCGCTGCCGAGTAGACCCAAAATGTAGCTAAACTTTTCGTACGCCGGATCTTGAGCCTTTTTCAGTGCTTCAAGCTTCGATTGCATGCAGCGAAAGACGCGTCTGTTGTAGAGAAGCCGATGACGTAGATCTATCTGTGCAAAATCCACCTTTTGCTGTACCGACCAAAAGTGCGATGTCAGTAACGTTCGAGGGTACATATAACTAAAATAGGATGAAACGATTAGCAATGCCACAAGTTAAACGAAATGTTGATCTCTTTCACTCACGCTAGAGGGAATATCACATAGTTTGCGAACGGCAACGCCGAAATGAGCAGCACCGGCGCTACCTTCTTCATGTCCCGCGGCATCTGGTAGTACAGCTCGATCTCCTTCCGCGTCAGGCAGCGCAGATCGTTATCGTTCGAGTACACGATTTTGGTGATTTTGACTAGCTTCTTCATGTCGTTGAAGAAATCGCGCACACCGACCAGAAACACGCGATAGACATGGACCGCCGACGGGAACTTCTTTTCGACAACCTTATCATAGTTTTTGACGTAGTCGAAGAATCGTGAGAAAACGTAGCCCTGCACATTTCGCTTCACATTCTCACGGCTATATTTCACCGCCATTCGCTCTTTGGTTGACTGTTTGTCGTTGCTATGACGAAATGTAGAGTAATCGTGCGGTGCAAATTAGAACCCGTTCGAAGAAAATTTGTTTGCCTTAAATCTTTCCTGCTCCTTACCCTTCATCATCTTTCGTTGGCTTATCGCCACCGGCTGCCGTGCTCTGAAAACGGATCGATGGTGCGCAGCGAACGTACACGTTGCTTCTTCCGATGAACGAAACGGGCCGCCGCTGTTGTTGCAGCAGACTCAGCTGATGCCGGCACAGAGTTCGCAACAATGTCAGCGACATGGTGTTCGTTGCAGAACGGAAAAGTCAAATCGCGACGCGGATATACTGAATTTTGTCTATATTACATCATATTCTGTTGCAATCGAGACTGAACACGAGCGGCACCGAAAACACACGGAAAACGCAGCACCGCCAAAACAACAACAAACAGACAATAGCACAAACTGACAGCCGGGTGACAGCAGATATTCGAGCTGTTTCGTTTTGGTGACACTGCACGATTCGAGCAGATACGTTATGCAAAAAACGTAAAATTTATGATAGTTTATCTAAAAATTTTGTTATTAGCAAATGCTCATAATTCTACAGGCTTCATGAGTATTTTTCGGACGGTGAGAATAATATTTCTTGAACACTTATTTTGAATTTCTTAACCATACGCTCTTTATTTCCGTCAATTTTGAAATCTGTATTTATATAAGTTATTAATTTATTTTTTTATATATCTTTAACTTAATTAAAACATTTGTTTATATTATTTACTATCTTTTCGCTGTTTCTTTTTTTTCATTTTAATGCAATCTCAATAAGCTATTACCATTGGCATTGACGGCAAGCACGAATGGTTGTATGGTAAAGGATCAGATCGGAATAAAGGCAGGTAGAGTCCCGAGAGCTTTACGACGCAACACGGGCGGTCGGGTATCTTCCGCTCCCTCATCCAGTACATTTTTCGCCAAAGAATCGGAACATTCGCCTTCGCCAGACGTCGTTGGTTCGATTTCTATACTTACAATTTGGTCCTGTTCGTCCTCGGAGGTGGTGCGTTCGTTTATGTCGTCTTTGTACCGTTGTTTCATTTTGTCAACTTCACCAAGCATTCGGTTCAACTTGTTACGTTCACTAGCACTAAACTCACCCGTTTGGTCACTGCCGTCAGATGTCGATTGTCGTCCATCGTCACGGTAGTATCGTATAGGTTGGGCAGACGGTTCCGGTTGGGCTTGGACGTCGCTCTTCTGCTGCACGGCCGGCGTGGTGTGGCGTGATGACGTGGCAGTTTGCTTCCGAGGCTCCTTTCGACCGTGTGGGTACGGACATTTAACACGATCACATTTCCCATTCCGCTCGTACTCGGGACATTGAAATATGTGCCGATTAGGACACTGGCAGAGTAAAACAAGTATTGATGAACGAAACCATTACCGTGCTATGTAGATATAATATCACCATGATTACCTTATCAGCCAGTGGACAAAACCCGTTCAGAAACGCATCGCAAATACGCTCCTTTTCGCTGACCTTCTTGTGTAGATAAGGACAGACGTCTCGCACACAACGGCCCTCCAGAAAGAACCTACAGACGGGCATCTTTTCCAGCGAAACATCGTGCGACAGCAGGCACCCGTCGAGAATGCACTCTCCACGCAGAAACTTTTGGCAAATACTCACATGCTTCGGGTCGTGTACCTTCGGACATTTGCCGCGCTGGTGCGCCAGACATTTGCCCAACCGACGGTAGATATGGCACGGTTCGTTACACTTTTTCAGCTTGCTCGCGAGTACCTGTATACTGCGCTGTTTGGCCATGCTGAGATGATTCCGCGTGCGGTGATTGTCCGTCCGAATGAACGTACCATCCGTACGCGCTTTGTACGTGAGCCCACCGATATCGATACGATTTAAACGGGATTCGGGCGTGGCACCTCTGCCGGCAGCCATCGAACAGCTTCCCACAGATCGTAGCTTCATGCCCGTACGGTCCAGCGCGAAACGCACACCTCGTATGATTAAATAGCGCTCTTTGGTTTTATGTGTGGGTTTGGGCGGAGAATGGAGTGCCGGTTCGGAACGTGGGACCGATTTTTGCAGCTTATTCGTCGACGAACGATAAAGCACGCCGTTGATGTTGACCAGCACGAGTTGTTTGTTTTTCGAAGCAAATGCGATAGTGTTCTTACCATGGGTAAGCTTTTCGGGACTTTTCATCGTAGGATAGCGTTTTCTAGAAGAACACAACAAAGAAATCAATAACTAGCTAGATAAATGCATTCGTGGATTAAGATAGAATTGACTTAACATACAACTTCAACAGCTTCGGATCGGTAACGACCACCTTCTTGGGAGTGATTCCATTGATTCTCGAAAGTGCGTATCGCTTTACGAACGATGGCTTTAGCGGTGATGTCCTTACTGCAGGTATCCTTCGATCGATACGAAGATTTTTCCGCTCCGGAACCTTGGGTTTAACATTTTCTACTCCCACCACAGTAGGCATGGTGATGCTGCGGACAAGTTTATTCTTCCCAATCCGCACCAAAGGCGCAAGGACTGGTGTTTGCTGTCTAGACATTGATTTCACCATCGTAGCAACCTTTGCATCACTTGCTGTGATGGCCACACGGACCAGCTTTCGTCGTGTATTCTTAATGATTGGACTCACAGTGCCCATAAATGCAGCTTTATTTGTCCCAACGTGGCCAGAGCCAGTATGCGGAAGTGATGAGGTTGGTGCTGGTGCTTCTGTTTTTGTTATTGTTGGCGCTGGTGTTACCTGTTGAGCCCGAAGTTTCTCCAGGAACGCAGGATTCAGGTGTATCTTGCTGTGGAGGGTTGTTTCATCTTGCTTTTTTTCTGCACGCCCCAATGCTCCATTCGAGGATAGGAACATGGGATTTATGTGCACGTTAGCAAACTTTGGATTAATAAATATTTTCGACGGTGGTTCTGCTGAGTTTCTTCGTTGGGCGTCCATTCTGTTGCTGGTATCGCTATTGGTTACAATTTATTGCAGAGCTTATTTGATCTCAAAACACGGTGGTATTAGATGTTTGCGCATTGCACTTTCAAAACACTAGATTGTTAATTTATCACAGAATTACACGTATTGGCTAGCAAATTATATATTTTACCCACGATGGGGATAAAAGAACAACAAATAAATCTGCTACGTAATATGAGGTATGAGTAACAAAGGTTCGACTCTTCTTACAAATGGTTTCCTGAAAAAAAAAATGAACGAAATTTTGACGTTTAATGGTCCTCGTTTTGTGTATGTGGTTGTGAGGATAGTATTCAGTTTACAACATAAACATATTTAAGTGCGGCAAACAGACAAAATAGACAAAATAAAATGAAAAAACCCGATTGTCGCTCGATAAATTCCGTATAGGATCTGCTATTATCAAAGTGCATAGAGATAAAGATTGGCTCATAGCTTCTCGGTGAACGCCCTCTAGTGTGAAAATTTTGTACAAATACCATACCGCCTGACCTTTTCGCTTCTATTATTTTAAAAATATCGTTAAAATCACGAAATGTTGGCCAAAAATAACAGAAAACTTGTTAGCAGCCATTAAATTGTGCTTTGAAGTCCTATTTCGATAACAACATGTAATGTGGTGGAAAAATATAAAATATATGTAAACTACACGTCCAATTATGTTGTTGTAGTTTATTTTACAAATTTTTGTCTGGTGTAGGAATTTAAACTTTTTTTCTGTAGTAACTAAAAAAATGATGACTAGTGGAATCAGATAAATTAAATTCTCGTCACACTTATCAACAAAAAAAATCAAAGAAAGATGTTTGATTAAAACGAAGGGTTTATTCTCACATCTTATTTAAAGAACACGAACAGGAAACTTGCGATGAGAACATCCGGACGAATCTCTAAACAAGAACGATTTTGATTTAAATTACATAAACACAACCGTATCGTATTTTGACGCTTTTCAACACAGGCTCGGCCGGTGGTAATGTCCTTGCCATTCATGCACTCCACAGGATGCGTAAAGGTTTTCTCGTGCCCACAAAACATTACGAACCGACTAAAATACGTGCGTGTGGAAGCGTCCGGTTTCGGTCCAACGTGCTGCCGACGAACGAATGGTTTGGAGACTAGCGCAAACGGCAAAAAAAAACAGCAGGTATGCTGGACCTAATCATGCTCGGGACAGGTTGAAGTAAGGAGAAAAAATGAATTCGGAATCAATCCCAAACGCTTCCCGTTTGCTGCTTTTGTTATGAGACTGTCCCCGAAATTTTCCGTATGTGTGGAAAGGAGGAAGTTATTACCGTTCAAAAATAACGAGGATCGACTTAAGCGGTTGGCGCAGGAAGCGATGATTATTGTGAGTAGCGTAGCGCAAAGTTTGCGTATGGGATTTTGGCGACGTTTTAATTGTTGTGCGTGTCCGTTGCATCCCTTCCGGTTTCCTTTGCTCCGGGAGTAATAAGGACATCCGACAGCGGTCGGGTGGATTGGAATTGGTTTTACAAATCCTAGTTCAATCTATGTAAGTGGAGATTGAAGCAGAACGCTACATTGCTCAGGTTGAAAAGGATGTGTTTTGTTTACACTACGACCAGTTCCTCATTGCGCTTTATCCTGCGTGAAGGAAACGAGAAATGACAATGTACACACATGTCTTATTGCCTTTATCCCGGGTTTACGACTTATCCTTCACCTTTCTTTTATCACATGTTGTCATGCTTAGCTTCACCTGCCTCTTCCTGTGTTTTATACAGAAATCCTTCCAGGTTGTGGTTGCCTGAGCGGGTCATTGTTTCGAACAGGAAGCGGTACTGCTTCCCCACGACCAAGCCCAACCGATGGCATTTTTCGGGCTTTGTTATGCGGACTAATTATAATTACAAAACAAGGATTAAAATGGTACGTTCCGCGAAAGGAATGAAAGAGAACGCAAAGGAAAGCCATAATAAGTTGCGGAAAAGGTAACAACAGAAGAAAGATAGGCTACCTTTCTTTTTTATCCTTCATCCGCCGCCGCTTCCAGCCAAGCATCCTTTCCCAGTCGATGGTCGGATGCGCGTGGATTGGCAAGGATGCGCACGGAACTGGTCGAATCAGTGTGGTTTTCCCTCGTAGAATTCCTGGTACGAAATTATCACCCATCCTAGGACTAATTATACACCGGAAAGCGCATCAAACCGGAGGAGGACGCTAAATCATTCGCCCGGACGCACTGCTAATAAGTGCTAAAAGCCGCACTGCACCGCTTCCGGGAGTGTGATTTGGCTTGAAACGTGCATCCTGTGTGATTAAATCAAATGCCTAACAGAGAGGATGTTCTGTATTGGCGGCTGGAACGAAAGCTAGTTTCCAAATACCTGTCATCTTATGGGAAGTTAACTTTCTCAACGTTCGTAAAAAATGAAACAGGCAATCCTTAAGCAGGAAGACTTAAGGCAGACGGTAGATGCCTCTGTTCGTTTTGTCCAGCGCTTAAATCACCCGAAAAGGAATGGGTAAGAGAGGACGTTAAGATTCGTTAATCGTTCGATTCAACGTAGCACATGACAATAGTTTATGGTCCGGAAAAGAGACGAGAAAAAACGCGTGTCCGTTTTATTTGTGATCAAAATTAATCGATTCAGATTTGGAAATAAATTCGGTAGCAGTTCGATGCCGTGTCCGGTAGCTGCATATCTTTATGCTCTTTGAGCTGTATTTTGTAATACCTCCACAGGGATCTATGTATGTATTCGTGTGTTTTTTTATTTGAGAATAATCAAACTCATAGTACAAATTGGTTGAACCTGCTACCAAATATTTTTCTAGTTATTTGATATCGAAGCCTCCTTTGATTTTTCGTCTCGAGTTGTAGAATTAAGTCAAAAGTTGATATTCTAACTAATTTTAAAACATTATGCTTTAAAAAAATCAAAATGTGTTTTAATGTTGCATTTGGTTCAAATTGTTGAATTTTTTTCGCATTTGTCGAACATCCTGTTCCTACAATCAACCAATCAAAGCCACCGTTGACCGGATGCGGAATCTTCTTTGCTGTTATTCCGGAAATAGAACCTTCGGTGCCATTTTCCACACATTCACTTCCGTGTCGATTCGTTCTGTTTGCTTAGGATGTGCGGACAAAAGAATTAATTATCTGCCAAAGCTCACCCGCAGCTTCTCGGATGCGGCAAACAAATCCGAAAGGCAACACATATCGAACAAACCAAAGCAAAAAAAGTTACCGAAATGTACCAGAACTAAGACTGCAATTCGTGTGCAATTGGCCCTCGGGATGGGTGGCCTCGGTCGTCGTTTCGCAGGGAAAACCGCTCGGATCCGCAAAATACCGAACACATGGTGAGAACAAACGCAAACACACACACAAACAGGAAGCACCCACAGTCGTCCCACCGGTTGACCAGCAATGATTTTACGACTTCTTCCCGTTTTCCTCCCGTCGGCACGACGGGTTGTGTTTTCTTTGGGTTTGTCTCTTTCCGGTCTTCAGCTGTGGCGACAAAACGTGACAAACACAATGTTTCGAACTGTTTGCCCGAATGAGTTGGGCTTCCGATTGGGCTCCGCAACCGGCCCGGTATTGAGTTATAAACCCGATTCGTTAGGTATTTGTTTTCTTCGGTTGCGTTCAATCGACGGGATGGAAGGAACGGAGCATTATCCTTTTGATCGTTAGCACCGGGGCCGACGACTCGGGACCCGGAAGCGGAAATTAGTTAACTAAACGGTGATACGGACTGAGCGAAGATTTCCTTGAAGGGTTGACCCGCGCGATCGGATGTTGATTTCCGCGTTCTTGTAAGGAATGGGTTTCACTTTACGGTTTCTTTATCGGGTGGTACTGGCTGCGTTTAAGGTACAACTGATAAAAAAAAACATCCTATAAAGAGTAAGAATACTTCAGATAAACAAAAGTCTTGTAAAGAATGATTCTATTACATTAATTAATAAACATCTATTATATTAATGAATATTTCGTTGAGTAAGTTTGAAATGTGTACAAATCTTCCAAACCGAATTATTCATTCCCAAAGAGATTCATAATTTTAATAATGGTTTAAGAAGTTCTATAAGGATTTCAAGCTGTTTCTAGATTTACCGCGTTATTAACGAAGCGATCGCTCATTCGCCACATTTGATAGCTGTTTAGTCAGATCCAAACAAAACAAATCTGAAGCACACTTGATTCGAGCGGGATCGAGTTTCATGTTGGAAGAAGTTTTTGATTCCACACTTATTAAAGCTGATGAGTGCCGTGAAGATAAAATCGATTTAAGTATAGAAGATTATTCCGGATCTTCCTTCTTAAGATTATTCCGGATTGATTACGAGTAAACTTCTAAATAATCTTTAAAAATAATGAATCTTCAAAATTGGTTCAAGAACCTGTATTGACATACAATTTGTAATGAAATTGTTTTAAATTATGTGTTAAATAGGCTAAAAGATTTCTTGAAGATTTAGGAACCGTGAAAGATAGATACAATTTTATAGATTTACGAGTCTCCAAAGTGATTTAAATTACACAAAAATTAGTATGATATACACTGTGATTAAATTTGATTAATATCGTCAAATTTAACATCTAACGATCGATATTTCCTTGCGCTCCCGTTTGAGAGTTTTT
>JXWZ01011422.1:0-10692 GCA_000956215.1 Anopheles farauti No. 4
ATGCCGTTGGCTGAGATGTTCTCATGTACACTATACCAACGCCGGAAGTCGTTGCCATTCTCACACACCACACGAATGCTGCATTTTACACATTAACACAGTGCGCGTTGATACACTATCCGTACTGTGCTTGCACTTGACATTTGATTAGACTATCCCACTCTAGGCTAGGGCTGAACACATTAGTGTTAGAACATTTGCTAGTACACGTTCCGTTACGAAGCCACAGCGACCTGTGACGTTGTGTTTGCTACACCGTTTGTTGCTTTTTTCCTACCTTGAGGCATCTCGCTTCCTCCGACGTGGTCGGTTTGCTACAGCTAATACAATACCAAATATAGTTCTATCTTTTTTGACGTTTCACGTTTCGATGCTAGTATAACTTATCGCGGCGCTACGTTTTAACCGATGAGTTTTTAGAGTTTCGGATCGAGGTGGAGAATTACCTTCCGGTGTGTTTTAATTTTTTGTTTACATTAAGCGATCACGCTGTTTATTAATCCATTTTTTTGTATCGTTTCGTGAAAGCGCATTCGGGAGTTTCCCAGATGCGCTTCCGCGAGCAGGCGAGAGTTTATGTCTAGTCATAGTTAAAAGCTACCATTTAATTTAATGTTATTACAGCTCCACACCATCGTTGACTGCGTGACAAAGATAGAAAGAGAGAGAGCGATATAAAACGAAGTGTATGTGTTTTTTTTAAAGAAACGAAGCAAAACAAAACATTTAACGAAAAGCGATCATGGCCCCATGATCTTATAGTGAGTTATCCCCCGCGAACGTGATCCTAGCGCGCAGTGCGTCTCTTACGTAGTTGAAGGCAAACGAAATGTTTGCCTTTCTTTCGTTCGTTTTCCGGTGTTTTAGTTCCTTCCGTTACGCGTCATTTATCTGTTAGCGGGAAACGAAAGGAATACGGATCGATTGCGAACACGCTCGAAGCGGTGTAATGTGTAATTTTACAAATCATAACAGAAATATATGGTTGCATTGTCGATAAACTGTCGATTGGATCGCGTTTGAATTATGTCACCGGAAAATAAAAAGCTTTCAACAATTTTTATACTTCAATTAAGGATCAATATATCCCAATTACTAATTTCATAGTTTACTGGGCGTCTCCATTATACATAGAAAATATGGTATACTTATTGAAAGAAGGCCGGGTTAGTTCACTAGTTCTGAATATAACGTAGAACCAAGGTTTACGATATTAGGTGCTTAATCGGAAAATGAACCACATAACCTGAAAGAACTTAAAGGAAACACAAACACATGGATGTTCAGTTTATTCACTTTTTATTTCGATCGTTCATATGTATTTACAATCAAATTCGAAGGACAATTGGTCGGTGCCGTTATGCTTGTCTATAATTGTATATAATGCAGCATGCATCTTGCTCTCAAATCGCTAGCACTAGGCATTTCTGTACTATTGTGTATTTGTAGCATCCATCGTTCATTATCGCTATCGGCTAAGCTCTCTCGTTTATCAACCGTTTTGTTTCCCTACACGCACAGGCGCTTTCGTCAGGCACAAATTGGAATCTAGTCCACGTTTGCACGGCCCGATTCTCGTTCTACGGCAGTACTCTGGAATCTCTGTAGTACTTTAAGGCTTAACGACAATCAGAGCATGCTACGGCAGGCGATTTTTTTCTTTTTTCTTTTTTAAAAATCGATCCCTATTTAAGATAAAAAAATAACAATTAACACGTACACAAACACATTCACTCTCGTAGACAAACACACACACATACACAAATCATCGTGAAGACGTCTAGGCTCGAAAGAAAATAATTAAAATACTCATTTTTATCACATTGTTTCGCCTGTACACGCGCCCACTACCGATCCATCCGCACAAGCTTACACTAATACGATTTTGTTCTACCATAGTTTGTCATATATTGCAACGAACGTGCGTTCTGCGCGTGTGTGTATGTGTGTGTGTGTGTGTTTTTTTTCTAGCATATTTTCATATAAAATAAAAACCGGTCCTTGTGATATAAATTAAAATTTGATTGCGCTTAAAGCCTACTTATACTGCGTGTCTGTTCGGTGCGTGTGTAATCGCTTTCCGGTTACTCATACAAAAAAGAGGGAAAAATTATAAAACATTCAGGTGGGACACAATGGTGGTACGAAACGCTGATATGAGTCTCGAGATCGAACTAAATTAGGTAAAGGAGGAGAAAAAAAAACACAACATTCCAACACTGAACATCATGAAAGACCGGCGGAGAGTATTCGCTGTGGCATCTGCTTACTGTCGTTTAAAACTAATGAAGCCAACCATGAGATTGTTGAGCAAAAGGCGCGTTTTAAAACAAAAAATACCATAAAACGGCGTGTATGTCTCCGTTCCTGGCCTGGTTTCTCTACCGCGTTCCCTGTGCTTTAGCTATTTAGAACGTTCGCGTACACATGTTGATCGTTTACTTCGGTAATATTTAGACTAACTAGCCTAAGCTTACTCTAGCGGTAAAACTAACTACAAAAAAAAACCTTCGAACGTGAACCATTAAAAATTTAGCTAAAAACCAACTCAAGCAAAAGTATTGGCACAGCTTATGCGCTTGACCCTGCTTACACGGCTGGCGTGAATTGCTTTTGACAATTTGATTCCTCGTACTATTGTTACTTTCGCTGGTGGTACTGTACAAATGATCCCCTCCCGCTCACTATCGACTATAGCTGCTTAATTATAATGTCATTAATGTAATGAAAAAAGATCAAATATCGTGCGCATTCGCTTCTGCTAACCAAGTAGTCGAACAACGGTGCGCCAACCTGTTGATATTTCTCGGTCTCACCCTCTTTATGGACCCCTAACGATCTAATAATGTGTAATTTCAATTATTCGGGCCTATCCTCCCTTTTCAGCTTATTCTAAACGGCACGAGCTCGGCTCGATTTTCGATTGGAACGCATAAGTTTACGACACGCACGGGAAGGTCGGTTGATTCTGGGCAAAGTGTCCGTGTAAGTTTTTTTGTTCGTCCCGGCGGCATCGAAGGCTTCTCCGGCAAGGCTAATGCTGCCGAAGCAGAATTGGAAGCATCTTCTGCTGAATGTGAATCTCCCTGTCGCGGGCAGGGAGCTTCCTCTTGTGAAAAGACATCATGTCTTGCAGGTTTCGATTGTGTTGTTGTTTTGTGCTAGGCACACAGTCTCACTCTCGCGTCATACTAAACGTAGACGTAAACGGTCCTCTTCGCTATTTTCTCTGTGTGCCGACGCCGACTCACTGTGTACTCCCAACTGTTATACTATCAACCCCATCTACACTTTACACTTAACATTGAACGCTTGGCTGGTTGGTTGGTTGGAAACTTTAACTCGCATGCAGTTATAAAACACATGTACAAATGGCACCGGATGTACCGCATGAATCGAATAGAAAACACCCCCTAGTTGCGCGGATCGCTCGATTTTACCCCTTTGCCACACATCACCTGTACAGAAACGGATTCTACGGTTTAAACGTCTTCAAGTGGCGCGTCTGTTTGGGTGGGAACGGAATGGAGAAAGAAAACAGAAAAATAACGTGATATTTCTCTATGCATGTGCTTCTTACATTACGGGATAGTAATTTGCTGTTTGCTGTGAATGATTGACATGGTAGGTGATACAAGGTAAAGCAGGCCATGAAACGTTCTTGGCGATAGGAGCCGATCATCATCGAAGCACAGTGTGGTGAGAAACATAGTGACCACGAAGAGAAGAAAAGAACCCTTGTCAGAGATTAAGGGATGAGGGGTTAAGAAGCGCAATTATTTGGACGGAAGTAATACCCAGTTCCTTCTTGGTTTCGTATTATCAGTTAGAGCGTGAACAAAAAGAAAGCGTTTTTTTTTTCAAGTACCCCAAGGGAAACATACATAAACTTGACTATTTCCAAAGCTCACTAGGATAGATATTCCCCAAAGAGGAATTTCCTAACAATTCTTTAGCTTTTTCAAACATAAATTGTTACAATACGTAGCGTATTAGCGAGAATGAGGCAAGCTCATCATGCAGGATATAGTTCGATTAGGAAGATAAAGATGCGCTGCCCATAACAGCCGACGGCAGTATTAATAGAAAGAAGACGAGCCTGTGTCTGTTCCATTCCGTTCACCATCCTAAATCCGTAATCAATCGGAGGAGAGTCCGAAAGCGCACTGGTATAACAGAAACATTCTATCCTACGGGACTAATAAATTTTGTAGATGGATTACGTTTTTTTTTTCTATGGACAATTTCGGCGGCGGCTTACTAGGAACGAAAGTTTATCCGGCGTTTGGTTTGCACATGCAACGGTTAAGACACAACACAACAGTCATATTCCCACAGCCCACATTAATGTGTTTTATACCAACCACCAGGAAAGGCGCTGTTCGCATGTAGACCATGTGCTGAGGTAGAAGACACAGTGTGAAGACACAAAGAGACAGAGAGCACCAGAAGCTGCCGCCGGTAGCGGGTTGAGCGGAGGGCACAGGGGAAGCAATAGTGTTGGCCACCCTCACCCCGTACCCCCCAGTTGTAGTTTTAGTAGAACCGTAATCATATGTACGTCTTTTTCACCTTCTGCAGCGTGCCCATGCCTTTGCTGATGTCCTTCTCGAGGTTCTCGGTCGAATTTTTGCACTCGACGCTTCGATCCTTGTAGTCGAAGTCGATGTTATCCTTGCAGTTGTTTTGATGGTGCTGCTGCAGCTGCTGCACGATCGCCTGCTGCTGCGTGTGGTACTGGTTCGTCGTGTTCATGAGCAAATTTACGTCTTTGCCACTGGTGCGGTTTTGCGACAGCATCGAAAGACTTTTCCCGCTGTGCCTGCGATGGAGAAGGTGATCGGATTATTATGCGTAATATGGATCGCAAAATGGTTACACCTGAAAACAACCGTACTCACCAGTTCAGCTGATTGCGATGTTCGCCCCCGCCCGCACCTTTATTCAGGCGCATCTTTTGGTTTAGCAAACACCCGGCGAGCATTCCGATCACTACGGTCACCAGCAAGATCATCACAATGGCCGTCCAGTTGCTCGCGGCAAATCGCATGTTGTCATTAACGTATGTATCTGGAAGTGAACAATGGGAATGTAGAAAAACATCCAATTAGTCTTTATGTATGACCTCTTTACGTGGATCGGTTCCGAAAAAACATTGGAACGTTTTGTGTGAGTGTGTGTGTGAGGTACAATTCAAAGCAACATTACGTCCCACAAACGATGGTGTTAAGGGTCGCGTCGTATCAAATTGCACCCAGAACCAAATATTGCACAACGCTGCACTTTTTAAAACGCACCGCGATGACTCAGAACCTACGCTACGATCGTTGTTTTTCTTTCGCCGCTCGGTCGCGGTACAGGTGATAAAAAATACTGCAAACAGCAGTGCCCACAATTTATTTCGTTCCTAGTGCACCTAGTGCACACCTAGCCCGAGCCGGACGCAAAGTAGGGCAGTAACAACCGGTGCCAAAACAAACCTACGCAACGACCCGCCCCAATATGTAGGCGAAAGTTAAAAACACACACACACCCCTTTCGGAACCGTTTCGTTTTGTTCATTCATAACACACCGAATCGCACGTTTCTGTCCGGGAAGAGCAAACAAAAAAAATGGTTGAGAGCTAGCGGCACTGAATGAAAAGCCACAAAAATACCTGTTACCACCATTCTGCTGGTAAACGGAGGAAACGTATGGAAAAAAAAGTCCCAAATATGACACTTTTGCACAAAGCAAGACAACAGTGCAAAGTGCTTTCGCTTTGGGTAAACGGATTGGGGCAATGCTGTGTTGTCGCACCGAACGCACACACACGAATACCTTTAACTTCAGGTCAAAGTCGTTTATCAACGGAATGACCGGAGAACCGGTGCTATCGTTAATCAACCGTGCGAAGATATAACAGACTCTCGGCTCGATTCGCTTCTTTTAGCGCACTGCGGCACAGAACTTACCTTGCGATGGTTTGTGATGGTATTGGTGCGTGTTGATGGCCCCTCGCTGCTGTTCGTCACCTTCCATCGACGACATCGATATCTCGTTGTCGATATCTTCCGGACCGACGGACGAAACCGTACCGTGATTCGAGTGGACGATCAGCACGTTCCGCTGGTCGAACGACCTGTCCGGCTTCTCGACCGCACCGGAACCGTCGACACGCGTGTACACATCGTTATCCTCGTACGTGTGAACGGTCGGCTCCTGGTGGTCATACTTCCGGCAGATCTCCCCGATGCGCTCACCGTCCAGCCGCTGGTAGTACTGATCGATCGACGCACCGGATGCGTGCACCTCCTCGATCGGTTTGCAGTCACGGTTCGCATCGTCCCACGCACAGTACGGATCCTGCAGATCCAAACACTTGCGGCAGCTCTTGAAGCTGTGATCGTTGCAGGTGTGGAGCGGCAGCAATATGATCTTCCCACTGCTGATCACGATCAACGCCGCGTGCTTCTTCGAGATCGTCATCTCGTTGATCTTCGTACCGGGAGGGAAGGCTTGTGTTTCGCTAATCACCACCGTCCGCACATCGTCCGACGTGTTCGCCGACAGGATGTTCACGAACTTGATCACCTTACCGTCGTTCGTGCCGACGAATATCACATCGTACCGGTTCCCATCCAGTGCTTTCACCTGCGGGTCGACTGCAATCGCCGACAGTCGATAGTAGAGACTGACGCGCGTAAACACCGGCCGCGAGTGGAGCGATCGGACTGAGTTGTCCATCAGGTTGTTCGTTTTGATGAAGTTCACCATCGCCTTCGGGAGCGTGCGGCTGTCGTCGACGCACCGGCCCGGACGTGGTTCGGGTACGGCGCTCGGTGGCACCTGCAGCCAGTTCGAGTGGATGTCGCGTTGAGCCTTGAACGGTCCCTCGAACGCTTCCATTATGTCCGCCACCGAGAATGCACACACGGCCGACCCACCGATCGCGTTCTCTGGTGTGGTCATGATGCCATAGATGATCTTGTTTCCAACACCACCGTACGTGCCACTGATAGCTTTCGTGGTAGCCTCTGTGTGTGTGTGTGTTTATTTTTATTTGAAAAGATACATAACAAAGAAACAATCAATTAGCATTCGCATCGACATCTTTCATCCCACGATCAGGCGCCCCAATACTTACGTAGCTCATCGAAGTAGAACGGATATTCCCCTGGGATGGAACAGTTTAGGCGCGCCTTCAGGAACGATGTCCACCGGTCCTGGAACGGGTACGGGCCACCCTTATCGTTCTTGCATACTCGGCTCACGCGCGAATAGATCGCCTTGCCGCAGTTCATGTACTCCATCGCAACCTCTCGGTAGAAGAACATCACGTACCCGTTGTACTCGATCGCACTGACGAACGCGGGCTGGTTCAGCTGCTTGCTATCGAACTGCTCGGTTCGCTGCGGCTCGCGGTAGATCAGTGGGTCGGCACCGGAAAAGTCGGCGAACGTCGCCGAGTACAGCTGACCGTCGTCGGTGTACACGTACGTGCTGTTGTGCTGCGGGTTGTACGGGCATCGGCCTTGTGCTCCCTGCTCGTTGTTATCGTACACGAGCGATCCATTGCCCGGTAGGACGCTGTAGTGCCGGCAGAGCGGCTTGTACGAGTTCGTACCGCACACCATCAGACGGTCCGTGGAGACGCGCGCGTACACGCGGATGTAGTTCTGGCAGTCCTGGTCATGCTTTCCTTTCAGCGTGCAAAGTTCCCGGTGCGCGTCGGAGGATGGCCATTGGATCCGCTGCTTCGGTTGCTCCGCTAGTCGATCGATCGTGATGTTGTACACCGCGTTACGTCCACCGATCAGCAGCGTGTTTTCGTCCTGATCCAGCAGTTTGAAGTAGTCGGTACTGTTGCCGAAAAACGACGGTGCAGTGCCATCTTTGGAAGAAGAAGCAAAATAAAGGAGAATTAAACATTTTAAAGTGAATGAAACGGTAACCTTAGCATGATAAAATGCACCCATAATCGAAACGCAGCACGTCCGCCGGCAGAGTGCGGTCTCCAGCCGGGCCGGGTGCGAAACACTATGGCCACAAGCGAGTGCGCCAGACAAGGTATCGAATTTTTTGCAACAAGTTCAAGTGTCACTAATTTAAGGCACTAAAACCGGATAAGTTATGGCTGCTTGGGCGTCGATTTCGTCGGAGATGTGCTTTACGATGCCTTTGACCCGCTTTGTGCCGATGATGGTGCCGATGATCGCAACGACAGAAATCAAATCGCTTGTCCGCCGAAATCGAAAAGCTAGATACCGGGCGTTATTAATATTCATCGAAGCAGGTTTTTTTTAATGGCCGTCGACGATGGCGGTGGCGAGGTCTGACAGGGTTGTGTGATTAGTATTCAAAATCGCTTCTTATGGCCATCGGATTTTCAGGCTGCGTGCCAAAAAAGAAACACGGCGACACGACAAGCAGGGACACACACACACACAGCAAGTCGATCCAGCAGTATGGAGACCTGTCTCTACTGACATATAACAAACAAACTTGGAGACGAAGAAGCAGCGCTTAGATCTATACAGGCACCGATGCTCCTCAGAAGATGAGAAATGACAACCAAACATCGGATGAGTTAGTTTGGCGGAATTTCATTTCGGAAACCGGTCGGGATGACGACAAACGCTACGGTGCGAGTGTTCCCAGCTGTGGGAGATTGAGATTGAGCAACTTGCAAACATTTCCCTGCCCTTCCACTCAGCGTTGTGTGCATGAAACGGGTGAACGGGTGGAGTAGTCCACGTCGCTTGGGCTTTTGCAATCAAATTTTACGCCCGTCGGCCCGTGTATGTATGTCCTACGTATGGGATATATAGGATAGCATAGGTGAAAGTAGAAAGGTGAGCTTGGTGGGCTTGTCTCTAAGCATGCTAAGCAGCCCCCGGCTGCGGAAAGACGTGTGCACGGGAAGAACCTCAACACCGTGACTACGATCCGGCAGCCACTTGGTTGACCCACTTCGCCATAGACGCCCGGTGTGATCCAGAAAAACAAGATAGAGCTTCGTTTCTCACCATTCCAGGAAACATGGGCTGGTAGATTCTTGCGTCTCGGAACAAAAGGGAGAAAAAAAACTCCTACTTCTATTCTTGTACATCCTATTATCACGGTCCCACATCTACAAGGTAGGTCCGGACGATCGTACAAACAATCATACCTACAATAACCGCTCTGCTAACAAAACGGAGCTGCTAATGAGGTCATCACGACTGCAGCATTCTCATCCGGTATACCGGGAGCATCCTCAGAACGTGTGCCACTAGTAGCGGCCCTCCTCCAAGAATGGCTGCAGTATAATTACATCACCACTACCACCAGCGGCGGGTCATTGTGAATGATGATAAATTGCACCGTCGTCTGTTGTATATATTATTGGCCAGCTGGGGTGATAACTCGTGAGACAATCTCTGTTCAAGCGGGTCACCTGTTGGATCATTCTTCAACACGTGGTTGCCGTAACTCCCTGTCGCAAAGATAGATAGTTTGAGAACATGCTACAGCAAAAAAAAAAAACTCGTCTTATCTTCCCATTCCCAGTATTCCCCCCCACTGATATCTTGCTATCCAAGAATTATCAATACTGTCCTCTTCCTCAGTTTGCAAATGTTTCGCAGAAATCGAAACGAGGTGCTGATTTCCTGTCGTGATATATGACACCTTATCTTGCGCGCGAAATGCCCGTGAGCTCTGTTTATCTTACGCACCTGTCACACAAATGCTCTGCTCGATGGAGGGTTGGGTCAACATTGGGGAGCAGTTTCCATGCATGAAACGCTTGTGCAAATACCAGATAAGCACACATTGGCACGGCACCGATCGAGTCTTGGTTGAATGGTCGCCGATCGAGAGGGTCGTAGATGAGGATTTCGCTTGAATCAACACCTTGTGCTAGTGTGGCAAGTTCGTACGGCTGATGCCACTTATTTGCACTCGCACGGTTAAATCTTTCCAAATTTTAATGGTATTATGAAAGAAAGCCTCCGTGTGGACGTGTGCTGTTATGTACATACGCCGGACTCCGACGTTCAATCCCATTCGCCATTAGTTTTGTTTGTGGATCTCACGAACTTCGACTCCAACGCAAGACGTAGAGCGCGTGGCGCTAAAGACTTAAGCACCTGTCTGTCCTAGACGAACCGTCGCTTCGGTCCGATTGTGTCATTGTAGTTGGCGGTGGTAGCCCAAGAATGTTGGTTCCCAAATTGCACAACACACCACTTGCTCCACAAACTAGAGCCCAGCAGCTGCCGTTGCCGTAGCAGAGTGTGAACAGGATTGAGTCAAGTGTTTCGGATACGACTGCGTGACTTCGAGGGCTGTCGTTTTTTTTTTTTTTTTGAAGAAACTTTAAACCCGACTCCGGATTGTTCAGTGTTAGAGCACATGCGAGAGTGCGAGAATACAACTGAACGAGAAACCGAAACCACCACTAAAGTGATTCGCTCGCATAAACAATACGTAAAACCAAAACAAACCACCGGTTGTATTTTTGTTTTGCTCGCTCGTAACGCATGCCCCGCTTACAATGGGAAATGGTCCTCACAACACAACGCTTGGTTGGAGAGGTTACGAACAGTGTCAAAATATATGCAACATACGAAGCGACGTGCGTTTTAGCATTCGATCGATTGCTCAACTTCAAACCCTCGGCCCATTAAGCGCGGGTTTGATCACCACTGACCGGGAGACGAACCTCC
>JXWZ01011427.1:0-10700 GCA_000956215.1 Anopheles farauti No. 4
CTTTAGTAGCATAGAGACTCTTTGGGAGTTTCTTACACTGTTAGCTCCAGCGGCGCATCACTGGCGCTATTTTTAATCTGTTTACTCAAACGCTCAAAGCATCGTGTACACACGAGACGTACGTAACCTACATTTATCTTGCAAACGTTGCAAGATGAAGATGCCCCCGATGGTCGTCGACTGATAATGGCAAAGTCCGAATCTGGTGACGTTCACCCAACCGATTCAGGGACGGACAGAGAGATGTGAGTTTCGAGGTTTGGCTCTTCTGCCTTATCAAAGAATTAATTTGACGGTTATTCTCTCGCACAAAATTAGCAGCTGAGCGCAGATGAGAGAACATACACGAAACAATCAAACTAACAAAAACATCTAAATAACGAATCGAAGCAGTAAGCCACGAGCTTACTGCGATCATTTTCAAGGCAGCATTCGTTTGCAGTCAACGTGTCTTTGAACGGGGTTTACGTTTGCAATACGCGCGTAATCGAGATCGGAGATAGTCATCCGTCGGTAGACAATACATCACACAAACCTTCACCGGCGCACGGCTAACACGGCGGCCCATCGCCAACACCAACACTGCAAACCGACGGGAACCGACGTCGCGTAGAAATAGAAATGGCGCGAGGTACACCGCACTTGGCAGCGCTTTCTTGTCTAATATTCCTTAACTGTTTGACGCCATTGATAAGCTGGCCGGCGAACGACCAAGACGCGTCCGACATGTCGCAGCCCGATTTCGATCAGTATCTCGGCGAGTAAGTTGAAGTGGGTGTGTGAGAGGTGTGACTCTTTTGTTAAGCAAGATTCGCTACTTGTCGTAGGTACATCAAGCCCGGTGATACACTGGCGCTGCTGCTAGACTACGATGGAACACTGGCCGAGCTGACTTCGCATCCGAATCTGACGCAGATGAGCGATGAGATGCGCCAGAGCCTGCGCAACATCGCTGACAGTGGAAAGGCGTTTGTTTCCGTCATCTCGGGGCGTGATGTGGACGGAGTGAAGGAGAAGATCGGAATCGAGAACATCATCTACTCGGGCAATCACGGGCTGGAGGTGCTGTACCCGAATGGAACCCGCCACAATCAGGGCATACCGAAGGATGTGGCCGATAACTTTGACAAGATGATCGATCAGCTCAATCGTGAGGTAAATTGAATGGTTCTTAACGCAGCTGGTGCGCCATGTTTGCTACTGAATTTCTTGCCATTCTCCAGGTCGTCCACCATGGTTCGTGGGTTGAAAACAAGCGTGTGTCTATTACGTTTCACTTCCGCGAGGTACGCGAAGAAAAGTACATTCCCGAGATGGCAGCACGCGCCAAGGAGATCATCGAATCGTACGGCTACCGGGCGAATCCGGCTCACGCATCCGTCGAAGGCAAGCCTCCGATACAGTGGAACAAGGGCCTGGCGGCGGAGTACATCCTTGGCAGCAGCTTTGACCCGAACTGGCGCCAGCGGAAGGTGGTCTTTGCCGGTGACGACACCACCGACGAGGATGTGATGAAGATGATCAAGGGCACGGGAAGGTCGTTCCGGGTGACGAAAGATAAGGAGCTGGTAACGAACGCGGACCATAAAATACCGTCGGTCGATTCGGTTTATCGCCTGCTAAAGTGGATCGAAGCGCGTGTGGCGTGAAGGTTTTCTCTTCCTCAATAAACACTCCGAACGGTGTGTTATTGTGTGACAGTCATATGGTGTTTGTAAACAAACGGTTTCTTATCAGAAGATGCTGCTCCAATCTTCTTCGGGCGAAATTGATAAGGTACTGTGGAGTGACGTAGTAGCTCATCAACTTCCTTCTGATTGTGTGTTTTCGGAGTGTTGTGATGTGAGACCGAAGTTCGTTTGCAGCAGCCAAGCTAAACATCAAGTGAATTGTTTGTTTTCAACAAGGATCTTCTATTTTAACAATAAATAAATTAGCATAAAACTCAAAGAAGATTTCTACCTTAGTCACTGTACGTAACTATAAGAATCACTGAAAAAAGTAAACAAATACATGTGAAGTGAAGCAACCTCAAAACGTTCTGCAAACTGTCATTTTAAATAATTCTCAGCAAATTGTCATCCATCCAGAAGCTTCAAGTAATACGGCAGATACTTATAAACGGACCCCGTATTATCACCGGACTGTCACGTCGTCAGCTGTCAAAACATGCGAAAAGAAAACAATAAAACTTGCCGTGAAGATTTCAGTTTATTTTCATGTAAATTATTATTCTAGCAAAAATAAATCATAAATTAAACCATGTCGTCCTCAGAAGCGAGGCTAGATGTGAGTGACACTAATCAGGCACCTAAGGTTCTGATTTTCACCGTCCGTGTTTCAATTATGCCACGTTTTGTTGTTTCAGTTGTACGACGATGGGGTGGAATCGCCGACGGAATCGATGACCGGAGAAATGACCGTGACGAGTACAGCGCGGAATACGACCGATCCTTCTGCACCGCACTTTAACACGCTTGACGAACCGATCAAAGACACAATCGTAAGGCATAGAAGGGACGCGGGAAATGACCAATGAATCGGATGCATTCATTCATGTCCATTGCAGATGCGTGACGTAAAAGCTGTCGGCGTCAAATTCTACCACGTCCTCATACCGAGGGAGAAGAACACATTGCTGCGGGACTGGGACCTTTGGGGACCGTTGGTTCTGTGCACGTTTATGGCCACCGTTCTGCAGGGTTCGTCCGACGACATGTACGACGGTGGACCAGAGTTTGCACAGGTGTTTGTAATCGTTTGGATCGGCGCCATGATTGTGACACTCAATTCAAAGCTGCTCGGTGGGAAAATGTATGCCTGTGCTAGATTTGAGTATATTCCTTCGTTTATTAACGTTGGTTTGACGTTTTTCTTTTAGATCTTTTTTCCAGTCGGTATGTGTGCTCGGCTACTGTCTCACGCCCTGTGCCCTAGCGTTAATAGGTTGTCGGTTAATTCTACTCGCTAATCAGACAGGGTTTATGTTCTTCTTGCGATTACTAATAGCAGGAGCCGGATTCGGTTGGGCAACGTATGGTGAGCATTCACGTGGCATTAAATGTCGCAACTAAAAATATATAAAATAACGTTGATTTCTTTTGCAGCGTCAATCATCTTTCTCGGCGACAGTCAACCACCAAACCGAAAAGCGCTTGCCGTGTATCCAATATTCCTGTTTTACTTCATCATATCGTGGCTAGTGGTTTCGCACAGCAACGTGTAAACGGCTTGCAACTATAATTCCATTTTCCAATGTGATCAGTGTGTAAAGTGAATGAAACATGACGTGTACTTGTAACGTGTTTACATTACACCCACCGCAGCTTCCAGCGCGTGGGAAGTCATAAAATGTACACGTTTGGGAATATACATCGCAGAATCACGGAATCCTCAGGCACAGCCTTATCTTGGCTGATGTATGACCGACGGGAGAGGACAACTTGATCAACTTAGGCTAATGCGCTTATGTATCAATTGCTAGGTACATAAACCTTTTGTATTATACAACTTTCCACAGACTAGAGTAATAAAATTGTGAATTTGCACTCACGTATTGTATGAATCGAGCACTTTTCAGCGTTAACTGTTTCGTTATAGATATAATTTATTTATCTGTATTGCTTTATTTATTTTATTCATATAATTTTTGGCAATATCAATCTAGAAAACTGTCAGGAAACAACTTTGAACGTTCCAACTAAAGGAAAGTGTTTTGCACAATAATTACAGCTCTGTGACGATAAAAAGAGTTCCACAGCACGTTAATAACCTTGTGTCCCATCATACACTGCATTGAAACCCGAGTTGCTCATTATCACCACTTCTAGACCAAGATTATGAGCAAAACCCATGAGGAAGTTCACTGAAGCGACCTCAAACGTTTAAAGTTCACCTTGTTACCACCAACGGAGAAATGATAACGCATTTCGAGGCTCAACAGCATCGAATCTTTCCGTATCCTTATCACTGGGAAGACAAACATTCACACGACAACCCATTTACAAGCGAACTTATTTCAATGAGTTTACCAAGCGTCTTTTACACGATTTTTATCGCCGATTGGCTCCATTGACAAAGGGATCATAAAATTGATTGTCCTTTGGACGTTTACTAGACAGTTTTACAGCTCCTCTCAAAGGGCGACATGAATCGGTTTGTACGCTGATAAGCCTCACGCTAGTGCAAAACGTAAAAGCGCTCAAGCGGTTTGTGTTTGCTTAGTAACTACTAAGAATTTATTATTAAATTTTGCTAATCCTAACCCTAACGACGCGAATCTTCACACGAATATCAACATTGTTTCCCCCTGAAACTGAAAATTTGCTTACCGATTTCCCTGGACGTAATCAGTAAAACTTAAAATGCTATCCTCACGTGAAACAATGCGATTTGCTTCCGAAAACAAAACAAACGACGTATCGACGAAATAATAAAATAGAAACAATCAAACATGCAGCATGTTTTCTCATATCTACACACAACAAACCAAATCCTAATAGTAAAACAGATAAAACAAAAAAAATTAAGGAAACTTCCGCTCCGAAAGGGATACTAACTAGCACAGAGAATAAAATAATGCATCGAACCGAAACGGGTCGAAACAGCCGTGTCTACTAGTCACGCTCGTCGGAACTGCTGGCAGCACTGTTGGCGGCGCTCGTGTTCGGTACCAGATCGAATGCCATTTGCATCTTGACGCAGTCCTTTTTCTTGCCTCGGTACGTGAGACTGTTCGCGCGTGGTTTACGGCGCATAAAGTGTCGCTCGACCCATTTCAGCATCGTTAGCACGGAGTCCGTGGATGGCAGACGCCGCTCGGCGGAGGTTTTGATTATCTGCGAGTTTGTCACCCGGAACGTTGCCGCCATACCCTTGAGAGCCTGTTTGAGGAGAGGTCTGTATTAAGAATCTGATGCGCTTTTAATACGTTTAGATCACTTACCATCATGGCGTCCTCATCGGTCATATCGTCACCGGCGTAGATGATCTTGATGCGCTCACTCCAATCGACACCGAAAGCCGTCCGGAGGATGTATATCGAGGCACGACCCTTGTTCCACTGTACCGGAGGTTTCGCCTCGATCGCACAGTGTGCTTCGGCGGCACGGAACCCGAACTGAATAATCAGCTGGCGTGCCTTCTCCACCATGGCGGGACGCAGTTCGGCTGGAGTTTCACGGTAGTGATACGTCAGCAGCGGTCCCTTATTCTCTACCCAAGCACCATCGCCACAAACCTGTGCGTAAGCAACGTAAAAAGACATTTCATTTGTATGTTAGTTCTTTCCACGATGATGTACATCGAAAATTGCACTCACGGAATCTTGCAGCGACTTCAGCAACCCGCTGACCTTGTCCTCGTACTCGATCGGCATCGGATGCACGAACTTGCTACCGTCGGGGTGCAGAATTTCCAACCCGTGGTTGCCGGCGTACGTGATGCCCTCGATGCCGACCATTTGCTTGACGTTCTCCACGTTACGACCGGAGATGATGGCGATGTACACGTCCGAGTGGTTGGACAACCGCTGCAGTACGTTCTTTGTCTCCGGCGGCAGTGTTGCCAGATCGGGATGGGGTGCGATCGGGGCAAGCGTACCATCGTAGTCGAGCAAGAGGGCAAGTTTGTGATTGTATCCGATGTAGCTGTAAAGAGGAAGATATTGAGCTTAGAGAATTGTTCCAGGTTGGATGTCTCCAAGCACTCACTTAAGCAAGTAATCATCAAAGTCATCCACAGTGACCGGCTGCATCGTGGTGGTACCGATGTCGTCCTCCTCGAGCGAACCCATCGCCTTCAGGAACTGTCGCATCCAGCTGTTCACGTCGTGCTGCATTTCACGCCGCCGCATTCGGGACATCCGGAGCGTCCGTTCGTCCTCTGGCATCGTAAGCGCACGGTGTATCACCTCGGCTGCCGCGTCTAGCTCGTACGGATTGCAGAGCAGTGCCTCGTGCATCGTTTCACCCGCACCGGCAAACGGGGACACTATCAACACCCCCGGCGGTTCGTTGATTTGACAGGCAACGAACTCCTTCGCCACCAGGTTCATACCGTCGCGCAGTGGAGTCACCAGACACACGGACGCCTCCCGGTAGAAGGCGGCCAGTTCCTCCTGTCCAACACAGCCGTAGATGTAGCGAATTGGAGACCAGTTAGCGGTAGTGAAGCGTCCATTTATCCGTCCCACTAGCTGGTCCATCTCCTCCTTCAGCTCTTGGTACTCCTTCACGTCCGTACGCGACGGGACGGAAATCTGCAGCAGACTCACGTTCTCCCGATGTTCCGGGTGCTTCTCCAGCAGCACCTCGAACGCTTTCAAACGGTTCACCAAACCCTTGGTGTAGTCAAGCCGATCCACACCGAGAATGATCTTCTGATTCGTGTTGATCACTTTGCGTGCCGAGTGCGCTAGCTCCACGAACCGATCGAACGGAATTCCAATCGGCAACGGTCGAACTCGCACGGACCGTCCTCCGTGCTCGACCAGCAAATTCTTCCTGTCCACACGACACCCAAGGTTGCGCTGGCAGCAGTCCACAAAGTTCAGGCAGTAGTCGCGAATGTGAAACCCGATCATATCGCACGCCAGCATACCCTGCAAGATCTCATCCGACCACGGATACAGCCGGAAGATATCCCACGGCGGAAACGGAATGTGCAGGAAGAATGCCATCTGATACGGAAGGTTCTTTTCGTCGGCCGCCTCACGGATCCAGTTGGCGGCGAGCATCAGATGATAGTCGTGGATCCAGATCAGTGGCACCCCGGGGTGCGTGTTGTTCCTGACCGCCTTCTCCAACGCTTCGATCGTCCGGGCGGCAAACTCTTTGTTGACATCGTAGTACGAGCGCCAGTGGTCGGCGCAGAATGTGGCCCGGCCCGGCATCGAGTGGAACAGAGGCCAGAACGTACCATTGCAGCAGCCATTGTAGTAGCTATCGAACAGCTTCGGTTCCACGTTCACCGAAACGACCTGCTCCGACAGCAGACCGGCGGTCGGTGTGTGATCGGATGGGTCCGACTCCGGGATCGGTTCGTTCTCGTCGGTAAGCGTTATACCGGACCAACCGACCCACAGTCCCTTGCCCTTGATGACGACCGGTGCGACTGCCGTGACTAACCCACCGGCACTGGTAGTGAGAGAGAGAGACCAAAACAGGGTTACCATGATTGTAAAGATAGACAACGATTGTTGTGCTGTAAACATTGAGCGCGGAGAAAGGAAAAAAAAGCGATAATAATAACTTCCCGCACGCGCCCGCCTATCGCTATCACACGCCGGAAGGATGACACCCATGCCCGACCGGGGGAACTCGTTTTAGTCCCCGAGCCTAATCCCGGTAGTAATGCCAGTAAGTGTGACGGTAAACAAGGAAACCCTTGACCGATACGACGCAACCCAGCACCACGTCGTCAAAGTCATTCGGAATTGCTTACGGAACAAACCGGGCGGAGAGGCAAATGGCTTTGGTGCTCGTCGCCAAAAGGTACTACCTCAGCTCTTCCGCCTACCTCCATCAGCTGCCGGCGGTGCCCGCGTGGGATTACACACCGAGATGTCGCTTCACATCGTCCACTGATAAGGATGATCAGGCGCGCGTCCCGCCATCTGCCGTGTTTATTGAAACCGTTTAACAGAATCCGATCACGTGATAAGCACATGGAAACGGTTGCTCCAAAACCGATTGAAGGCTAGTAGATCTTCCGCTCCCCGTCGCTAGATACGAAGCGCTGTTCCGTGTCGGTATCGTTGCCATGGCAATCACTCTACAGCTCCGCAAGAACCTCCACGCGAAACAAAACGTGCCCGTGTCCGTACGATAAGGGACCAATCAATGGTCCTTCGAGACAATCGAAGTTAATGGTAAGTGTATCAGATGACAGCTGCTAATCACTCGAGTAGTAATTCTGTTTAATTTAATCGCACTGGCTGTCTTATTTCTGTCAATAAAAAGTTAAGTGCGTAGGCCGTTTCTTCAACTGTTCGCAAGACGATATCTTATCTGTGAGGATTAAAAATAAATTACCCACGAATTCAGTACTTCGGGCGTCGCTCGCATTGATGGATCGTGTGAATCGTGTTTTTTGGTGGAAATGAGGACATGTATTTCCAGAAAATAAAACAAAAGTTTTTCCAAAAGCGGATATTGCAGGGACCAAATGCTATCTAAACCATACGAGACTAGACCATTTGTTGCATGGATTCGTTGTTCAAGATCTAGTAATTGAGCGATAGGATTAGTACAAGAATCCACGTCCAATTAGTGTCTTTTATTGTCCAAACTAGCACTTCAGGAACTCCGAATGATTGATTAATGATATGTTCAGGATTTTAAACGCTGATAGCCAACTTTCTTATTCCCATTTTTCCATCAGTTTGCTACATTCCAACGTGGTTCTTGGCCTTTTTTTGTTTTTTTCGTCCATTCCTCCGAATGACGTATTACGTTGCGCCTGTCAAAGGTTAGCCAACATTGACACACTTTTGATTACTTCTGGAGCACCCTGTAGGAAGGAGTGTTACAGGGTAGGACGATCGACCCGATGGGGCAAAGAAACAAACAAAACAAAACCGAAACGGGCAACAAAAAAAAAAAAGAACACACTGTAAACAACGTCCCCACCCCGGAGGTCATTTGCGCAAGCAACGCACGCCAAACTGTCCTCACAGCCACGGTGGACACTGTCCCTTATCACGGTGTGTTACTGTGCGAGAACCAGAAGCTAGTTTTCTGTTTTTCCACCGGATCTGCACCGACGATGACGTCGTAATGCGGTTTTTTTTGCCTACCTAGCATGTCGGCTGAGTTTGCCCGTCTTGGAGTCACGCTTCAGCACGAACGGCAGCCGGTTAGAGACCACGATCAGGCTGCTCTTGGTCTGTGCCTCCTGCGGTCCGGTGATGGTGATTTCACAGTTCGCGGACATCCTGCAATCGGTGGCTCCAGAATATTCGTTGTGTTACACTCAAAAACAAAACACACACACTTCAAACAAACAGACACACTCAGGATCGGTTCACTATTATTTTGGCACTGTCAATGTGTGGGTTAATCGAGTCGTTTCTTCCTCAGCTCATAGCACTTGCATCGGCTAGACACGCACACACATACACGACGCTAAACGGCACCACACCTGACGCGATCGAAACACGAACTCGCTAGGAGGCGTAGATGGTTGGCTCTCTACCACGGAGAGCGTCTGGCCTGTTCACCGTGCAGTTGAGATTCAACTGATCCCGAAGCGCTGCCTGCCACCAGCTGATAAAGGACACTCTAATGCTCGCGCCTGCTGTGTGGAACGACGGCAGGGTGGCAGGGCAGCGATGGTGCGAATCGCGGACCGGAGGTTCCTGAAGGCGAGCACGGGCACAATAATAATAACATCTTACCAACCATCTCACCAACACCCAGATCATCCCGTTCGCGATGAGTGATGTGCGATAGACAACGGGCCCACTACGGTCGTGTGTTCGATGCCCATCGGGGGGCGTTGGTGTGCGTTTTGTTTAATCACAACAGCCAGCGGGTTTTATTTGGTTTTGCTATTGCCCAAATTACCTTCCAGCGATAGACGGATCGCACGGACACACCCGAGGAATCGAAATCCGTCCACTCATGCACCCGAGAAGACTCGCGTACTATCACCTTAACCACCTTCACACAGTATCGCCCCGGCAAGCACACTCGAGCGCGACGAAGAGCTTATCAGTGGATTTGATAGGAAGCACTCACTCATCCGGATTGGCTGTTATTGTCTATTTCATGGCCGTTCGGGCAGACACGGTGGGCTGGTGTGGCGTGGTGTAGTACCTGTACCGGAAAATGCCTGCCTGGCGTTTTGGAGTGCACACTAGAATCGATCGTCGTGGTCGTATCAAACCAACGTAAACGGTGTGCGTTGCGCACCTTTCAACCAGCACCAGCACCATCAACGATCATCTCACGCCAGGACGCATTGCCAGGACGTCCAGTATTCCACCGACGCAGCTTACCAACCGCGCCTTGCCAAAGCTGCCAAGTCCGATAAGGCGTAACGCGACGCAACCAGATGGGCCGCGATTCGGCGCACTTTGTCCCGGTCAATTGCCGCATTCTCGGCCACTCGCGTCGGGTCGGCAGGAACTTGCGAGCGTCTGAAAGATGACGTCCCGGTTGAATCTGGTACAAAGCGGGGTGTGGCCTACGGTAATTCCCTACGCAGTTGTGCGCGCGAGACGTGGCAAAGAACTTTACATTAGATGCCGCCAGATGAAAACCTCTCTCTTGAGGTTATCGTAGGTGTATGTGTGGTTGTGTGATCGATCTAGGACGGCAGAGAAGCGTACGTGACGCCGTACGAGAGAGGTCCACTATCAGACACTGTGGACGAATTATTTTTGTTACGCCGGACCCGGCTGGGGGAAAGTTCCGCCTGACGAAATAGATGCCTGGCTGGCCTTCACCATTGCGCGCAACCCAGCTGGTGCAGGGTTTTAGTGGGCAAGGTTCCGAGTTTGCAGCACAATATCAAACTGGATGGGTAGATAATAGAACAACAAGAAGTAAACCATGCGCACTTTGTGATTCGTAGAACAAAATTGTTTTTGAGGAAGCCGAATTAGGTCAAGAGACGTGAAGATAACGTGATAATTATTAATATAGGAATTTTTGTTCTGTAGAAATATGTTTTCTACTACAGAGAGAGAGAAAGAG
>JXWZ01011428.1:0-20122 GCA_000956215.1 Anopheles farauti No. 4
TTATACAATAAAAACCTTCACTCTAGATTATTATATATTGTTTCATTTATTAATACAACTGTACGATTCAAAGTAAGGACCCTTTTGAACCAGATGTTCAACAAAACAGTGAAATCTATAATAGTTGAGAACAAGTGTTTCTTTCATAGTGACATCTATCGATTCCCTTCTCCATAGCAAAAACCCAACCATACAACGCAGAAATTCTCCACCAATAATCCTGCAAATACCACAGAAGCGATGACGCAAAACGTCGCACGCATCGAGTGCGCATAGGCGTACTTTACAAACTTGAAGGGTCCCGCAGCCCGCACTTGATACTCACCCGGTGGGCGATCCAAGGGGAAGTTGTGATCGAGTGTCGGGGAGTAGCGCTAGCGCTAATCCATCTATTACGTCTTTCGCCGGGTGCACTGCCGGCTACGCGGCGCTATTTTTTCACCCATCCACGTGGGAATGGGTTTTTGTGGGCGACGGTTGTGGCCATGGAAAATTGGATATCGGAACGCGCGCATCACGTGCACCGGTCCGTCTCCGAGGTGATTCAACAAGTGCCGCCAAGTGCGGCCTTGTTATTTAATGTTTGCGCCACAGTTGATTGCGAATGCCACGCGCCACCGTCAGCGTTCTGAACGACCGGCTCTATTACGGCACCGAGGTTCCGGTGGCACGAGATACACGGCGAACGTGTTCCTGAGGGATGAAACGGAAACGAAACAAAACAACACGGAACACGTTGTTCGAAGAACACCGGTCGCAAGCATTTGGAGAAGATTATAAATTGGATTTGGTGGGCGACATTTTCGTGCGCTATTGGTGGGAAATGTGACCGACTTTAATTACATTTGGTTCACCGCAAGTGAGGGAATTTCTGCAACCAAGTAGTGTCTGTATGTTTCGTAGGAAACGCGCGCGCGGTGGAGTTCCGGCATATCTTGCACATTCAGCAGAGGAGACTGCAATGTTTGTCTTACTATCTGACATTTTCAAAAGATCTTGTCAAGAGAGCCTGCTAGAGTGTATCCTTTCTCTTTTGGTAGATCACGATTTTTGGTTGTTGTCAGATCTGCAGGTTAAGACACCTCTTCACTGTGTTGGAAAGGCATTGCCTTGCTTGAAGTCAGAGATGTGCACGAAATCGGACACCCGATTTTGCCCGAGGCTACGACTCATGAGGACCTCACGACTCGGGGAGTGCGAGATATGGGTTGCGTACTAATCACAGCAAATGAAGAAGAACGGACAACCCACACAAACAACTGGAAACACGCTCAAGAGCTACTGAATAGGACAGTGGCGGCTGGAAAGAAACCAAAGCAGTAAAAGTAAAAAATCATCATTTTACTTACATTTCAAATGACTTGGACAATTGTGATCTGTAAACTTTGTAGGTAAACACAAGTTACATGCAGTTCAATCTTAACTTTTTATAGTTAGGTAATTGAGGTAATAAGGGTAGTTGAAATCTTGAGTATATTTTTTAATACTTTTTTAATTTTAATATTTTTAATAATTTTTAGTAATATTTTTTTATACCCTCATATCCAATGTATAAAACACCAACAATTATTTTAAAAACACGATAAAACATTATCTTGCCGTCTAGTGTTCCGGTACGACCGTGATCGTGTTAAAATGATCTTCACCACAGCAGATGACGAAATAACGATCAGATATAACTTCATTTTCACCGCGCAACTGAGAGTGGATCACGATCTCATCGATTGTCATCGACTATGGGGACACCGTTCAAATCAATTCAAGCACACATTTTGGTGTCCGATTGGTCACATATCCATCACGCAAGCAAGCGACACGTGCGAGAGTGATCGGGAGTCTAAATTCCAAAATTACAAAACTCATCTTCCACCGTTCATGCTTTTCCAAAACCCACCATCTCTTCCAAAAAGGAAATCCCCGTCATTGCCAACCAGACACACACACAGGCACATCACTCAACATCGCGTCGATCGCGATCGTCCAAAACTCGAATGGTGGCAGTGGCGGTAAAGGTTTCGGGGCACAGGCCCCTCCGACGGTGGAAGGCAACGCGCCATTGCGTTGACCTACTTTTGTGCTGCCTCGATGCCGTTCGGCGAAGTAGGACGTAGCGGGGTCGGTTTCGATGCGATGGCCGCGAGCGGGTGAAGGGGGCGAGCAGGTGTGAAGAGAATGTGGAGAAGAGGGAAGTGCTAGAGCATAAATGCAGGTTTGGCTTGCCTGCCTTCCTGCCTGGCCTAGCCTAGCCTAACCTAAGCCGGAGGCTAGGCCATGGCAATGCTTTAAAAATGCAAATACCAATGACGCTCAACTAATAATGCTCAAGTTTGTTTGGGTGTAGGAAGTTTGCCCGTGTAGTGTTGGGAGCTGTGCTGTGCGGGGGAATATACCAACCAGGCGTGCGCGGAGTGCGGCATAAAATCGCGCAACATCGCGCAACAACAAACAACTCATTCCAACGAAAGCGATCGCCGATGGCTGTGCGCGGATGGGAGTGGCGCGGTGGATGGTTGAGGCGGAAATGGCCGCGGTACGCTCGCCGGCCTATGTATTTGTGTTTCGGTGCGCATTAGAGGACGGTGGTTTGCAGAGGCTGGGGGCACGAAATCAAAAGATAGCCAACATAAATAGATACAACCACAAAAACAATATCGCAGCAAGCGTACAAAGTGAGCGTGGAAGTGAGAAGATGAGCATGAGTTTTTCTGTGTACTTCTTCGTTTCGCTGCCACTACCACCAGCAATCGAGCCGAAAAATGTGACGAAATCGAAATGGGAGGAAAATCTGCGCCACACTTCAATCCATCGTCGGTAGGGCGCGTGGGAGGGAAAACTATCTTTATTTTTTGTTTTCCAAGCTGTTGTCGTAGTGAATAAATGTTTTCCTTTTCTTCACTTTTGCTCGGCGTGAAGGTTTAGCGCGACGCAATCGTATTAGCAATACGCAGCAGTTACGACGACAGTGATCGTTTGCTTTAGAGCAGGTGATTTTGTACAAAACACACGAATGTCATGGAATGGTAATGCACACATAGGGTTGTCTATGGTCGCCTATAATATTATGACAGATAAATACAAGTAGTTTTAATGTAATGCACATAGAATTGCTCTCGCTATTTGGCCCTACTGTGGCCTACCATTTTATATTTCCTTATCGGTTCCTAATTTTTTTGCATTTGAAACATCTTGTGAATTGAAATATCTCCACTTAAGCAACTCGCGCAACATTCCGATCAAGCGAAAAGATAATTATCAGCTGAAGGTTTATCTTTTCGTTGTTATTCAAAACGTTTTTTTAAATTTAAATTACGCGTATAATTGTGCTCATATTCTTAGTTCTCTATTTTTCATACAAAACACACTTTAAACGAAATGCATTCGATATAACATTACATGTTTTAAAATATTATATCACAAAGATTAAAATCATCCATTTTGAGCCACTCAATCAGCTATTCATTAATAAACCCCGTACAGATTATCTATGCGAAACAAAATATATACATCAGTCCCATTTAAATATTTTATAAGATTTATTTGTAATTAATGTTTTTTATAAAGATCGTCACCGATGTTAATAAAAATAATAAAAAAATAAAATAAAAAACATTAAAAAGGAAAAAAATTACAGAAGCGACGTATTTTTTTGTATTAGTATTTGATTCCATGATTTTAATTAAGAGGTGTTCTTTGTGTTCTTGATCTAACATTTTGCATAATTTTTCAGTTTCCATGTATCTGGATGTTTTACAAATCCACAATTTGGCCATGCGTAGGCGCTTGAGGTTGTTTTGTTGTGTTTAAATTCCATACGATTCTAATTCCATGTAATGTTCCTCTTCGCTTCGCTGTAAAACGAAGCCGGCCAAGTTCAGATGAGTATGGACAAGTTTAAGCTATGCTTCCCGGCACCTTGGACCAGCCGTACCTTGTAAGCCGAACAATCAAAATACATCGCAGATGCAAATGAGAAAAGGGCCACGAGTGGGGTTCGGATAATTGCTCCCATGTTGGGTCGCTCCCTGAACGGGGGGCATGCATGTGTGAACAAAAGCGCAGCCCTTTGTCGCGCTAGCTGCTAGCTCGATCGGGCAGCAGAGAAGTGCTTTGCATAAATCCACCTGATTGTGTGATAATTGACGACGGTGGGATTACATAATAGTCTTATCTGCAGCCGTGGTCTGTCCTCTATCTGTGCCGGGATTGCGTTGCTCAGGGTTGTCTGGGCTGAAGATGAATCGTTTCAAAACGAATGATCGAAACGTTGCGATCTTTGCGGAAGCTACGAGTTTGATTATGGCGGTAAGAACTGTTTTTTTTTCTTCAAATATTTAATGAATAATTCCCATTTAGCTTCAAATAATAGTATTTGTTCTTTTGAGTGTGTTGTGTGATTGAAGTGGTAAAATTATTCAGCACATAGACCGCATTTTACAACTACCGGATCCGGTCGGTCCATGGCCTACTTCGTTGAGTTACCCCCCTGCGCGAGCTGAACTTTTATACCGGTGGTATTATGTTCTAGAGGCCTTGGGATGCCGACTCCGTCGTGTGCATACCGCTGGTCGCGGTCGAGAGGGAGGAGATTTTTTTTAGATTTTTCACAACACTACCCTGCACTCGGGGCGGGGTGCATGCATTGTTGAACCCTGAGCAATTCCTGACCTCTTTTTCCTCTCGTATGCGCCGCAACGATGCAGTTGGTGCGTTGCCGCCCACGTCTCCCCTGCGCCAGTTTCGGAGGACACAAATTAGCGTACGCGCAAACAGCACAAACATTAGAATCGAAGTTGCTCAGTGGACGAAGGGAGCCTCCAATCGACCCTCCACCCGTTAGGTTTGCTCTCAGGCGCTGCAAAAAGGGCGCAGTGGAAACTTCTAATGCAAATAACACACTCCCGGTCTCGGGCAGCCACTGAATGAGGCTGCCAACAGCGAATGCGTTACATCCCGTACGCCCATCACTATTGTGGCTGTGTGCGGGAAGTGACACAAACGTTCACTTTCGTCCATAGCGGTTCACGTAGATGTGGCTAGTCGGGTGGAGGAAGAACAGCGGGGAGAATTGCGATGGGAAACCACGCGCAACCTCATGGAATAAGGAAAAGGAACGTGCCAAGGCCCTTCCCGCGTTTCGACCGGTAACCACAACCATCAGCATGATCCATCACCGTGATCGTGGTCGTAACATGGCAAATCTTCACATGGTTTTGACCTCATTTTCGAATGTGTTTGATTTCGATTGGGGATAGGTTTTTTTTTGTTTATGAAGGAAGACTCCGTGGTTTATCGAACATGGTCACCCCGTACTTAGCAAAGGCTCTTTGATGAGGTGTGGGAGCTCAAGAACGGAGATGGATCGTGGTAAATGATGTTGAAGAGTTTTTTTTTTACTTTAAGGGTGACTACAATCATCGTTCAATTGTCTCGACAAAGCATAATGATCATGAAAGGCAGATAGCCTTCGGTTGCTGAGAAAATAATTTGAATTAATTGTGTTTTAGCATCGTGGCAAAAAGAGAAAATTTCATTTATAAACTATGAAAGAACACCCTAGAACAGAATCCACAGAACAGAAGCTCCAAAGATGATACTTTTATGGCAAAATCTCGTACATTTTTTTACATGCTTATCAGCACCGTAAACTTTAGGTCGTAGTCATGGAGTAGTGGCTACATCCCTTCAATATTCTATTAAATCGTCCAAGAATATATTATTTTATTGCATCTCATCAACGTACAAGCTTTCACTCACAAGGCAGATATTTTATTAAATCCCATCTCAGCATTTTTTTTCCTGAGCCACAAAGCGCTTCTAAACGAAAACCACCTCACAAGAGGGCCGGGCTTTTGGGAGCAAAGTTTTGGGTGCCAGCGAGATGTGTCACGTCGCACGACAAACTCCAGACACTGTGCGATAACGAAACGGAAATGGGCCGACAATTAATCGGAACCGGACGGCTGTGCCTGGACGGCTGACGAAAAGCAGGTCAAAGTCGTGTTTAGGGTTCGGTCTCGCCGAATGCTTTTTCGCAGCATGAACTTTGAAAATTAAATTAAGAGCAACCGAAGATTCCCGCGCCTCGCACGGCGAGAAAGTGAGGCGGCCGCAACATAGCGCACACGTTGTATTGTGTGGCAAAACTTTGTCAAGATGAGTCATTTCACTCGCCAATTTGTTGATCACGTTTGACGGATAGAAGATTGATCGAAATTTAAGGCAAACGTTATCAAAACTGAATAAAAATTTTTAAACTTTATTTAAATTAAATTTTAAAGCCATTTAGGTACGACGATCTTTACAAACTAGTGGTGTCGACCGTAGCCCCATATCTGGGGCTTACTTTTATGTCACCTAAATACTACTGTAAATAGACACGCTTAGGGAAGCCTCACGAACGAATCCACCGCTTGTCGTCATACCACAAAGGGTAGGAACGTTGACGTACAGCGCGCCATCGCGTCTATCGCTGTGTGCTTTACGTCCGCCATGCAGATTAGAGCATATATGCGAAAGGCTGTCGCTTTCGGTGGGTGACGGTGTAGCGTAAGAGGAGGTCCACGGTCTCGCGGTGATGTAGTTTTACTTTCAATAACAAACCATCACCACCGTCGCCTATGTTCACCCAGCCCGTGTTGTATTTAGTGCTAATGAGGTGAACATGGTGTGTGACGACGCGACTGCCAATCGCTTCATTAACACGCATTTTGCAGGCATCATGGGTGTGCGTTACGAAGAGTTAAGAATGGAAAGGGATGCAACTAGTATGTATAGCACATAATTAAATCATGCTAACAATTACGTAATGTTTCTACAAAATTTTTATTTGAAAATATTATTTAAGCGGATTGCAATTATTTTTATTTGCCTGCAATTTTTGTACACACTGTGGGGAACAATTTGAACAGTAGCAATTGCGAGCATGAAAAAACGCTTGGTAATGAAGTAAAATAACAATACATATCAGGATAGAGGGGCGGTAAGTGTGGAACAGGTTAAGTATTGCAAAGAGCATTAAATGATGTTAAAATAAACCACATACTCATGGTTTTCGACTAGATGGAAATAAACATAGCAAGGATATTTGAACAACATCAGTAAATAAAACATGTACCAATAAAATGAAGTTCTTGTATACCAAAAGGTTGGAGATTGAAACAATCAAATAAATAAACACAATAAGAGATAATTTATTTCTACTCTAAAACACTGTGATTCAACCGGAATTATTATATTAAAATACCCATAAGAAGCTAGTATAATTATATTATTTTCTTTTAAAGAATGATTACGAACGGTCACACATTTCAATACAGCAGAATGGCAGACAAATGGCATGATTGGATGTTTTTATTAAACGTGGTGATAAATAAATAAAAACGCCGCCGAACAGATAAAAACCTATATCTGGCGCATATTATTTACCACAGCCAACCCGTTGTGCCCGGTGCTAATTGAACGATACGGCTAGACAGGTTAAGCAAAACCGACAGTATTATAGCAATCACGTATTCGTATTCTCAAACAAACGCGCTCGCGCGCACGCATTACACAGCAGAAAGTTAGTGAAGTACAACGTTCAAAACAACAACAGGTAGCTACCGGAACAACGTCGTCACCGGCGCGACCTGATAGACCCGGTTCGGGGTAGCGGAAATGAGGACAACAGCAACTGTCCCGGCAACAAGTGCACCCTGCCTGCAGGTCAATTAGGTGCGGCCGGTGCAGAAGGGAGTCGAGAACGAGCAGCAGCAGCAGCTTCTTCTTCACTGGCTGACTCGTACGATAAACAAATAGCGGTGGAAAAGCGGGCCACGAGACGAGGTCAGACGAGGCGTTGCTAATAGCGGCAACTTAGTCCGCCGTAAACGACGACGACCAATGCGTCACATACAAGCGACAAGCCATATCACAGCACCGCCCGGTAATCAACTGATGACGTCGTCGTTATCGCCGTCGTTGTCGTTGTCTTGCCGGTGATGATGCCCCCGGGACTAATGCGTATGCCGGATCTGATGACGCCTCGGTATATCCGAGCCCGGTTACCATGACTATGGCAATTGCTCACCGACGAGTTACAAGATGGATTGAACCACAGGTGATGATGACTTCCGAATAAATCCTTCAAACGTAACTGCCACGATGACGTTCACCAAATTGAGCCCAACGACCTACATATGTTTGACTTTCTGTGAGTCGTAGGTGGCGATACAAATTGATTTCTTCCAGACGATGCCAAATCGGTTGATTGTGGGTTACATGTGGGAGGAGCGTTTTGTCCGTATTTTTTTTTTCATTTCAACCATTTTTAAACATGAAAAGAACCTAAAACTGGGCAAGGTCAAAAATTGCCGCCACTAGAATTGCCGCTTCATGGAAGGCTTCTCGTCCTCTTTCGTGCGGTGAAATTTGTGCGTTGCAAATACTTCAAAACCGGAAGCAGACACAAACCACCGAAGTGACGAGTTCTGCAGGAGATAAGTTCCCAAAAACTGTTGTCCTCCATATATCGTCGTCGATTGTCTAACTGCAACCGATACCTGCCATCACATCGACCTTTCTGTCTGATTAGAAGCGACGGTCGATCCATCAGTGTGAGCTGTAGAGAAGCCCTGGTTGACACCACCAGACGGCACTGGCTTATGTTCCACCGCATTAGCACTAATTATGCCACGTCTATGCCGAACAGCATGGGGAAGCGCACCGTGCTCAACTGTTGGCCGCGTGCAACGGGAAGTGAATGTCAAGTTCAGCTTCGTTAACGAGTTACTACATTCGTTCAAGCTCAGGTGAATCGATAGTGACAGCATGTGATTGGTATTGTGTAATGCCTGGGAGGCTTAAATTCCATAGTACCTGTTATTACTAAAAGTCCGATTTGAAGCCTCAAATTCGCCTAAAAAAAGGTAGCCATCAGCCACTATCTCAAGAACCTGTTGTGCCTGGGTAGATTAAGCCGGCGTGCATAGACATACACAAAAGCGAGAATCTGAAACGATCGATTGGCGGCTTCCGCTTTCCGTTCGATGCGATCGCCTGGCAAACGAATGCAAGCCATGGGCCCGGTTTGGAACACGCTATCGGAGGCATCGGTAGCTGGTGTTTGGTTCGACCGGTGTGTAGTATTTGTTTGCTTGCTTGTTTGTTTGCTCTGCCACCGGTCTGGCTCGCCATGTGTCTCACTCGGTAATGCCGATTGCCTGCGGGTACGTTGACAATACTGCTGCCCGCAATCGTATACAAATAAGTTTATCACGTTTTTCATTAGGTGGCTGACGCAGTGCGAAGAATGAGAGGCGCCGGGTCGTGGTGGATGGCCACACTAATGCTCTACACGTGCACGTGGCCGGGCGAGGGGCTGGATGTTGATGCGCACGAAGGCTACACCGAAGCGTGGACTTGCGAGACTTTCGCGGTACACTCGTAGCACAAAGAACTTAAACTGCACAAAGTGTGGAAGTTACTTCGATTGAAGCAAAAGAGAAAGAGAGAGGAAGAGAGAGATAGAATACAAGTTCGACCAGGAAACCTCGACAAAGAGCCTCGTACAAAACAGTGTTTTTAGGTTAGTCCAGAGTCACTGTACCGATGGTTAACTGGGTTAATATTAATCAAAGACGAGGAGACGATTGCCGGCCATTACACAGACTTTGCGTTATTTCCACTGGAGTGCCAATTTTTGTCCTATTGTAACAGTGGTGAGCATATTGAGCGAAAACCATCGTTGCTATCACAGCAACATCGGGTCCGTATCGTAAACTATATTGGTTTCATGTCATCACACAAACCCAAACCCGAATGGTCAACACAAATGAACGCACCATCTTCTAATCTTTCACACCACCTCCGTCGATGTTATCTAAGATGCAAGTACCCGCGCTCCATCGGTCAGTGTTCTCGCGGCTCCGCAAACACACTCATAAACCGCACGCATTTTTGCGATAAGCTATATGCGGTATGGAAAAAGAAGCGACACTGACGGTGGGAAAGAAATTCCTCGCTTCGCGGTGTTCGCGTGGTTTTACACATCTCCCCGACTGGGCGAATGCGCTATCAGATGGGCGAATGATAAAGGCGTCCAACCACGTCAGTGAAGGAAGAATAGAAGCTTTACAGTTCCGAAGAGGATGAGACGGAAAGAAACGAGAATGTTTATACTATGGCGATACGGGCCGGAGTTTTCAGCTATTAAACCCTATCGTCATGCGTGATTTGATAGCTCGGAGAAGCTCGCCATCAGCTGATTCCATATCTTGTTCGGTATTCCACGACAGGATTGAACGCACTATATTGTGGTTTGTGGGTAGGCGATAAGAAAGCACACAAGTGTTTGTTAAAATAATTTCCAGGAAGGCTCGAGTTTGGAGGCTTCTACGAGATAACAGAATGTTGCGTTACTTGAGTCACAATAGCCAACAAACTAATTTGTTCTCCCTTTATACCATTTTAGTGATTTTGTTTAAAACATTAGGTAAAATGAAGAGAACAATTTCAGGCGCTTGTTTCGTTTCCAGGTATGGTATTATAATCTTGTTTCAGTCAAATCCTTTGAAATCCTGTTCGTAATAATTTGATAGCAATTCGCATTTGATTTACGTAACAATCGTAGTTTGCAGTGATATACGTAACAATACCAATTAGAATCTTCCATTTTAAGTTATGTAATGAGCAAATATTAAATAAAAACTGCTGATCCTCATACATTGTCCTACGATGGAAATTCTAAAAACAAAACGAACTAATACTCTTTGCCCGAAGAGCGCACCTTATAAATGTAACAATTAAATTCTGCAAAAATCATGCTTTTTATTAAATTAAATCTTAAGTCTATGGTATTATGGAATTATGGTATTATTATTATGGATGGATTGGATTATTATCATGAAAGCTTATGTTTTCTTTTATTATTTGGAGTAAATTATATCTGTTTTGTAAAACGACGATGACCTTTGAATTTTGTACACAGCTTTCGAGAACTTCATACCTTGCTCGTACAGGATAACCACAGGAAGTTATCGTTTGGTGCATTTTTCCACGCGCAGTTGACGGTCGCTTTGTGCCCACAAATCACTGGTCCCGTTTCACGTTTTAGCTATTTTTATTTACTGTAAAACTGTTTATTTTTCTTATAATCCGTCCCTAGCTGGTGGTAGCAGCTCAACCCAGTGCGGATACCTTTGAACCGCCACGGCACGTGTGAGGCGGTGGCCCACCCCTCGAAGTCGCTTGAAGCCGCTTACCGGCGTGCATGTAAAATAAAACAGCTAATTACCGGAAAAAAACGCGACAAAAAAATATACCAAACGTAGGCAAACCGAGTTTTGTAATGTCACGTACGTTACTAGCTAGCGGCCGGTCGGTGTGATGTGTGCGACCGGTGTAAATTGCCATTTATCAATACGCCCGTACAACACGTACAGACAGTGCACGAGGCACCAACAGATACACTAGGCGCTCGTTTTACTATCTACCTTGTTTTTTTGCGTAAAAATCTGAGTGTTCTTACCATTTGGGGTAGATTTCTGTTGGTTGCAAGGCAGTAACATCTTTTGGCCACGATAAAACACAACCCAAGTGTTGGCTTCTTGGCGTAACAAAACAAACGAACACGTGCCTCAGTTACTGCGTGCTTGGAGAAAGAAAAATTGCGAATGCATGAGCTTTGTGCGGCATTTTCTCCCGGCCATATTCCCGGTCGACATGCTCGGCACCCCGCACTAAAACATGCTACGAGCGGATTAAACATTAATCTGCTTTTAATTAAGTAACATACCCGTGGTGATACGATGCTCACTGAACGTCCAGAATTGGGGTCATTTGAAAATCAAAATTTAATCCCCCACCATAGGTGATGGTGGGGAGGTCTGGTGGCGATCCTAATGAGTGTGACTTTGAGGGGCTTTCCTTTTTTGTTTTCCGCTCAGAAGTCCAGGTCGCCGTGCTACTACGCGGGATGTTAATTGTTGTTTATTCCAATCATCGCTCGTTGGCCTGGCTTGGCGGTGCTTGCTGCGGTGCAACACGACATGGGGAATACCCAGCGACATAACGCCGCAGTGGGGCGACTTGAAGCAACAGGTTGGGGAGGCTGTTTGTGGCCTCGTTTTTTTTCTCTTCTTTTGCAGGTTTGAATTCACCTCGTCCCGGTTCTTCCCGGGGTCGGAAGATCGCTCTTGAAGAAGCAAAAAATTTAAAAAAAAACCACAAACACACAGTTAGGAACGATCTCTGGTAGAAGAAATGTAAACGATTCGTTTCGCTGAGAACTTGCGACCGCGATTTTGTGTGAGCAATCGGGAAAAAAACGTTGAACGTGTTGGAGGTATGTGGAAAAGTGGAAATTTTCCCTTTTTTAAATGTCTGAAGACCCCATGGAAGACCATTTCAATTTAATAAATACTCGATTGTGGGACTTACAACTAATGAATTCATATAGTGAATAATGGAGCATTAATTATTAATAAAGTAGTTAAATTATTTTGTTGTTTTTTAAATATTACTTTTATATTTCTCAAATAAAAAAGCCAAAAACGGTGTGTGAAATTTATATTTAACGCATAATTAACGAAATTTGTTACACACTGTAGAGACAGTCAAAGATGATACGAGCCTACTACGAGTTGATGATGAGTCAAGAGCTTCTTCTCCGTACGTTTCACAAACAATCGACTCATGGTGGATGGACGCGTTCAAATCGTTCTCGGCCCGACACTGTGAAAGAAAGAGAAAGATAGAGATAGAGAAGCATTGCAAGGGAAGACAAAACAACATAGCGGGATTTTATTTCAACGTTTTGTGTTGCTTCTTCGAAGACTCATATTCCGGTTTTCCACAGTATCGAGGATCGTGGTCAACGTGGCCGTGGTCCGTGATACCAGCCCGTTTGCCGGTCGGGACCATCTTTCTTCCCCATAACATAGCTCACCCTCGCAGAACCAACTGGTTCCGCTGATTCCCCCTCGCTTTCGGGCCCCAGTCGAAAGTCGGTAAAACGCTCCGTCAAGCGTAAAACGGCCTTTGGAGGAAGACTAATCGGATCGGTTGCGGGTACAACTCCCGCGCCGGTGGAAACAAACGCGAACGGGAGCGAACAAGTTTGCGCGTGCGCCATTCGGACTGCTGGCTGGAGCCGGTGCGCACTTCGACAAGCCGGCCGGCCGGTGTTTGGCCTCGTTCGGTTCCGTTTTGGTTTTGGATGGTATTGGGGGGAGTGGAAAACGTGTGGAGTGTGGCGAAGATTCAGGCTACTCGTTCTAACTGTGAGTCAGCTATACGATGTCAGTGGCGCACGCAAGGTGCGGCTGACTCAGACATTTATGTGGAAAACAGGCGATTGAAGAAGTATTTTTAGTTGAACAAGAATTGTTTATTTTCCAATCGTGTCCAACCCGTCCAGCGCATATCACGTGTTTTAAATTGGAGAGATACATTACCAACCAATATAACGATAACACTTTACAGTGTGAATATTGTTTGTTTACAGTGAACCCCTTCGAAGAACAAAAATAAATACTAAACTAGTTAATAGTTTCCTATCCTAGCACTGATTTGCTCACCGATGATTACAAAATCAAGAAAGAATAAAAAAAACAAGAAAAACTAACAAATTATAAGAAGAAATATAAAGAAAATAAAATAACGTTATGAATTATGAAATCAACAAAAAAAGATTACATATCTAAAGCTAGTCGTTGCTGCATATCCGGGCAAATTTCATAATATTTTTGTATAAAAAAATAATCTGCAAATATTTATTCTCCACGTGGTTACTTGCTTATGACGTTCTTTATATGACATTTTGGACATTTTGTCAGACATGATAGAATATAACAAAAAATAAAACCAAAACCTTGCTCTAAAGATCTATATTCCAATGTTTCAATCACATGCGCAGTCTTTCAAGAAGTTCTATGAGTATTCTCTAATATTAATTTAGTGCTTAATTGGGTGCAATTTAAAAACTTATCACTCACAAAAAAAAATTAAAATTTATTTTTAAATAACTTTTGATATAAACGGAGTGAATAGGATAGATGGCAATGTAATCCATAAAAAGGAATCTTCATTCTATCATGATCGCACTGAGGAAAACGTGTCACAATCTTTGAACCTTTTAAAAACGATACCCAAATCCCTTATAGGCCTGCTACATTCGGAACAGATACGGTGGCAATTAAATCCTCAAACGTTGCGAATCATCGTGCGGAAGTAATAATCATAAAAATCCCTGCATTGCCATGATCGTGTGCTCCCTTTTTCTTAAACTTTTGCTGCATGTTGCCGAAATAAAATACCGTTCTCAGATAACCGGTTGCACGCGGGTGCGCACATAAAATCATTACCATCAGGATGGTGCAAAAGGGTGACCCAGGCAGGAATCCTCCAGGGGAACCCTACCCGAGTCATCTCGCTCGTCCAAACTCAGCCGCGTCCGTCAAGTGCAGTGGAGCATAAAAAAAGGGATTGTGTGTGTTTTTTTTTGTTCCTTGTTGTTATGTTTGTTTCATTAGGTTACTGCCCTCCGTGACAGCTCGCGAGTCCAGCAACCATTTTTTTCCCCTGACAGTTCCAATTCTTTATCATTCATCCGCCATATTCTCAGTTCCTCATCCGCGGGATGACAGGTTCGTTTGGTTATCGTAAATTTTACGACCCCTCGCGTGCCTCCCTCCTCCATGGGCGTTCGGATGGAGATGATGAGGGATGAGGATGAAACTGAACCGACCAGACGGCGAGATGCAAATGACGCCTCGCAATCATTAAAGAGGCCAAAGCAACCACCGCCGCTGACCATTCGGCTTCCACCGTCCACCGTTTGACAACTGAGCGAACAGGAAACGTATCATAAAATTAGCACACACGATCGAGACACGGATCGAGAAGCGATCGCTACTGATCATCGTACATCGGACCGGTCGAAGGGGAAGATTTTTGTGGCTCTTCCAGCTTTCTTGGTTGTCTTCATCTTATTAGCAGCAAGGTGGTGGGCGGATGTGTGGTGGATTTCCCCTAGCGGCAGGATTGATATATCGCGTCCGGTGACCTGTCGGTGTGCCTCGTTATGACGTCAGAACGGGCGAAATGATGAACCAGCTGAGCCGGGTGGCTGGAACCATACAATTATTTGTGTTTTCTCCTGTATCGTATCACCGTTTGGCCGGTTGGCCCGATCCGTTGGTGCTTTTGAGCCGAATGCTTATGAGCTTTTAAACGATGGTTTTTCCCGTCGGTGTAAATGTTCAAAGACGTGTGTGCGTTTATCCGTATTTGCGTCAAGAACCGTAACGGAAACGGAATATGCCGAGCTAAATAAAAGCGGAATTGAAGCCGGAATTATTGGGCTAAATTAAAAGCAATAAAGTTGAGAAACATTTTAATTTCGTTAGAAGTATTGGTGTTTTTAAATGTTTAGTTTAATGTAAGAAACTAGTGTGAAACCCCCAATAATAATATCGAATCTGCATTTGCATTATTGAACATAAAATTCCGGGTATTATAGTAAACACAGTCTAAAAATAATAATTATCGTTTGAAAAACTCCTATTTCAAATCGTAACAGCACTGAGCACAGTTCAAAGCAGAACCAGACAAATATGCATTTCTGATAATCCCACAATTGTAAACGATAAAGCTATTTTTGGTCCCGTGTAAAATGCTTCTAATTGTTTATCTTATTTATTCAAAATTTAATTTATTTTTGGAGAAACGTCTGCATCCCTTGTACAAATTTGCTCGAATCGACTACATTGGAATAATTTAAACCACTCGAATCGCTTCATACAGCGCCAACTGGTGGTGAAGTTTACTAATAGAAAAACTATTGAGCAGCTCAATGAAATATATCAAGAGCTATTGAAATATTTCAATTTGAATTTATTTGAAATTATTTTTCAATCAAATAATGAAAACTAAATTTTAATAATTTTATAATTGTTTAAATATTTCTATACTTTCAATACTAGTTGATTTTTCTCATTTGTAACCAGTTTTATGGTTACTGTGATATATGGTTATTAATGTACAAAACAATATATTGATTTATTACTGGTATAACATCGTATCTGGTTATTTAATCTATCTTCCCGTCTCTCGATTATAAACATTTAGATGAGCAACAATCGTATGGAAGAGAACTGTAACACAACAATGTCAATCCCACCACCAATTTCCATAGGTTCCATGGTGCTGATACCTAAAGTTTTTACCCATGTGGCATACACTTTGCTGTAGTATGAATAAATGCAAGCACTATTAGCTACACTCGTGATATTCGCTAGTATCCCATCCCGTCCCCATTTGATGAAAGGACAACCATCTTGTTTTGACACTCACATTTTTATTACAATTATTTTTGTTTCTCTTATCAGCATACTTCGAATGCAATTGTTACCTCAGCACATAAAAACTATGAATCTCTCTGTATATGCTTATGCATAAGTTCTAATGTATGTACCTGATCGTACGAATTACATACCAAGAAGCAAAAAACCCCTCTCGTTGGTCTGTATACGGCTGTACTCAAGTAAACATAAAAGAACATAGAGCAGAAAGGCAGCTTCCCGATATACTACGTCGAGCATTTCACAGTCACGGAGTACGGATGTACAGAAATCACGCCAAAGGAATGCCTTTTATTTCTAATTCAACAATATAGACTTTAATATACTACAACTATGCTTTCTGATCGATAGGAACGAAATGTAACAGTAGTAGTGTAAACTACATCATTATCATCTGCTATCTTTTGCTCCTTAACAATTTAGGGTAATTTCGACGAAACGAAAAAGTAAACGCACTGTAATAGTAAATTGATCCAAACTCTGGATTCAACTCACTAATCTAATAATCATTACTTGGGACGAGATTTGTTGCACTAAAGTGTTTTAAGATAGGTAGCAACCTGTAGCTGCCTTTGCCGTATCCACTCTGAACGGTATACTGTACACTTTTCTCTGCAAACTTATAGTATAGCGTCGATGATGTGCGACTACAAAACCATAAACAAAAGGTGAAGGAAACTAAGAAATGAAGCATGGAAACACCGCAAAAACCACGAGAACTTAACTCTAATATTAGTCTACGAAGGGCGATATCGAACGAGGATTCGAAGGACAAACAGCTATTACGTCCAGTCTTTGCAACTAAAAAAGATTGTTAAGCCTTGTGATCAGAAGCACTGGCTTACACGATGGATTGATGAGGTGAAATGGAAGCAACTGCCTTCGTTGCAGTATAACTAATACCCTAAGGGTCACTGTCCGTGTCCTGTGCCGCGCACAGGTGAGGAGATATTTCTAGTGCGTTATAGCGTACCTGTCCAAACTCGAGCGTCCTAGCGTCTGACCTACGCCCTACGCAGCACTGTAAACTATCACTTTGGGAATTGCTTTCATTTGAAGTGGCATGTATCCTTAACCTAACTATCTTCACCCCACCGTTCAGTCTAATTTCGAACACGCAACACCGGAAGGCGCGTCGCTGGACCCCCTGGTAAGAAGCTGGTCACGGAAGCAACACAGATACGGTGTCCGTGTATTGTTCAATAAATGCCACCCTGTCTGGGCTACCTTGTCGTGTTCGATGCTTTAGACAACCCATGAGTGTGCTCACGATTTTACAATGGTGGCATTTCTGTCATCGATCAGTGGAGCATTCTCTGGTTCAACGGTCGGGGACTGATGTTTGTCCGAGAGAGGTTGTTTTTCCGGCTTGTCGAGCAGTTTGTCCACCAGAACGATGGCTGTGGCACCAGTTGCCTTTCCGTTCTTCTCCGACGCAGACAGCATCCCCTTTTCGGTGGTAAGTGAGAACGATCGCACACCGTTCAGGGCTGCCGGGTCCTTGGTTCCGATTGTTCCGGCGACACGGCGTCGTCGGATAAACTTACGCTCCAGCGGAACCCACAGAAGCATCGCAACACCGAAAACGACCATCCCGATGCCGCAGAGACGCACAATAAAAGGAACAGTTAGAGCTTGACCAATTTCTCCCGCCAATTCCGCGGGCATTAGTACGTGCTGCTCGAACCAAAGGACAGGCAAGAATACACGTTTCACGTCAGCAAACAGGCTGCAAAAGCAGGCAACCGAAATGGAGCGGTTAGAAAGAAAATTTGACTTTTTCGTTTGAAGCTAACAATTACTCACTTCACATGCTCGTATGGCTCGATCATGATGTTTAGCTGTAAACGGGCGGCAACATCCAGGGGAACAGCAGTAGTCTACAATATTGAACAATAACAACATCAACTCCAAAAAATTATATGCTAACCTTGGAAACCGTTTAAACCTACCGGTTCGAGCGCTATGTAGAACTGATGTTTCTCCTTCTGCGGGCTTAATCCCTCCACCTGATCTAAGTAAAATGGATCGGCACCGTAATAGTGCGGGAAGGATATGAACACCGGCGTACCGAAGCGGCAGGACGATATGTTTAGCACCCCGGAAGGCACGATCTCTCCCGCACTGAAGCAGGCCGTCTCTGGGTACAGTGTACCGTTGTCGATCGCTCGCCTATCGCCCGAATATTTGTACGCCTTCAGCCCGTGGATGGAGACCTCTTCCTCAAAGTCCAGCGGCAGACTGCGGCACATGTCGGGCGTGAACAGTTCCACCGGACGGTCTTTCGACAGCCCGGGCGGAAAAAACTCACCCGCCGATCCGTTCAGCATACCGCAGGTACCCTCAAAGAAATCGGTCCGTGGTTTATAGTTCCATTCGCCCATTTTGCCGATCATGGAAATGTCTTCCACTCCGGTGTGAACATTGTAATGACCGATGAGATCGGCGGAATTGTTACGCTGCAAGTAAGTTCAACAACAGGTTCATACTATGAGCACATGCCTTTGCTTTTGTAACAAATCTCTGATAAGTCCTTACCGTGTAGAACCACCCGACACGGTCGAACGGAACCTCGCTCGCATCGAACATTTGCTTTCCCATCAGCACCATGTTGTCCTCGTAACCATCGAACAGCAGTTCACCCGCCGTTTTCACCACATTGATCTTTTGATTGTACACGTTCAAACCCACCGATACACCCTTTTGCTTGAGATAGCCCCAATACTTTGATCGCTTAGCTGCAGACTAAATAGGAAAAGAAAAGTGGCATTAAAGTGATGTTTTTATCGTAGTAGCTTAATTTATGTCAAAGAATTCGTTTTTTTTTGCCTTTTTCATTATGAACATCCTTATTTAGATCAACCGTAGCTGTTTGAACGCTAAGAAAAATGAAACTTCGTATAATCTTATTTTTTACACCAATAACCACTTGTCAATAAAATGTGTACATAGCAAGTAGAAGCATTGTTTTCAACGCAATTTTATATGTTAACGTCCTGCGAAGCCTTTTTAAACATGAAACGATGGGCTTTAATTTAAGTCAGTTTTACTCATCCTGCTCAAGCTCTTTACGGTCTACAATAGCTAAAACTGTAATAACTCTAAACAATTAAATTTTGTATTATCAACAATGAATCGCAATACTGAATCAAGCAAAGTATCTCTGTTTTGTCGCTTCTAGAGAGGTATCCATTCCAGAATTACTAGTTCTGGTGAATCACGGTAGCATATGAGTTACACACTATGATTGTGACGACAAGTGGCCGGTAATGTTGTCAGAAACAGGTAATGTGCTCACCAGCGACAATCAGAAGCATTAATTAAGCGTCGTCAATAGCCGGCTGCACATTAGCAGCAGCGTGATTGTCCCGTTCACCAAGTGTGACTTCACATGAGATATGGGATTTACACTACTGACCGGCTGGTATGCCCGATCGAGAGCAATAGTTAAGCGATAGTACCGTGATACTTTAGTCGATGCATGTAACATCATGAAACCTTACACTTTCATTTACGTCCGTCAAACTTACCACTGCCACAATGTTGATGCTACTGATCACATCATCCAAGCTACCGTTGCTGCCTTCCTCGTCGAAATAGAATAGACTCTTCTTACGGTAGCTCACCGTCGCATTCGCATCGTGCCACGCTATGTCCACCTTTGTCGGATGCTCGATGAAGCGATACGGGCCGAGCTCTTCAAGGATCGGTTTCGTCGAATGGTTCGTGATGTCTTCCGGATTGGTCCAGTTGAAGAAGTACACATCCAACGCGAGTGGACC
>JXWZ01011429.1:0-22698 GCA_000956215.1 Anopheles farauti No. 4
CGGGTCGGGGAAGTAGTACTTCCAGCGCTGGCTGGAGGTGAAGCAATTACAAGTACCCATTTGCGCTGATAATGTTGCGCAACATCTGTTACAAATATATTACTTTTCTCATACTTGCCGGGAACGTATGGTGTTTCTTTCTTGGACGCAAGACGTCCCGGTTCTGGATGGTTGCTTACCGCTGGAAAAGGATATTCGACAACCAAACGCACTGTGGGACGAGATTTGGGCAAAAAAAGGTAAATAAAAAGAGTTTTTCGCAGCAAAGGATTTACAGGCAGAAAAACGACATTCACAATAATTCACAGAGTCACAGAGGTGTTTTCCTGATAATAAGTGTTTGCCTTTATCCGATTTACTTCACTTTACAAGGTTTCCGTTCTATGAAGCTGTTTTTCTTTTCAAAAGATTTGATGCTCCTTTAAAGTTCTATTTGTTTTTGAGCGATAATTCTGTTTTTTTTTCTGTAATCTCTTGTTTTACTATGCCAATTTTACCTTAAAGGCTTTTCACTTTCAAATATTAGCTTAGACGCTTTATAATGTTTTAATGGCTTAAACCATTTACTTATCGTGAAAGATTAATTTAGAGTTATTAATTACAACGTTAATTAGAGTAACTAGTTTCCAAGGTTTATTTATAACTTATTAGAGCACCAGTATGGATCTAATAAGGTTTAATAAGTTTAAAAAAATCAAAATGATTAGCTAACTATTCTACATAAAAGTAGATTTATGTGGTTTCATGTTTGGCTAAAATAAATTGGAATTTTTCTCTGCTCGTGAGCTTATTAAATGATTACATTTCTATTAAGGACTGTTTTAAATGTTTTTGTAAAAAAGAAGAGTGTAGGATATACTTCATTTATTTCTTAGACTTTCTTCGTTTGAGTTGTCCACCACAGTTTCCACAGTGCGACGGTGCACTGCATAAAAAAAAACACCAAGTTTACTTCGATTGTTTCGAATTCTATTTGTGTTCCTGCATACCATGGAACCATCGGAACCGGCAGGAATTAACCCGAGCGGTTGTGATTGAGTTGAGGAGTAATCTCGTATTCACCCTCGCGAACCGGAGCGTAACTAAAGCTGGCGCTGGCATCGAACATGGCAGGAGTGCAAATGAACTGTGGCAATTGCGTTGATTTCTTTCGCTCGATGGTAGCTCATTTACATTGATTAACACCGGGAGGGTTACGCTAGCTAATTGTCTTACCGATTACGCTTGCTGGCAGAAGCATGCGGGCGTTGAAAAGAATAGAGTATTCGTGTACAAAGTAGGAAAAAAGGAGAGCTTCACGTAACATACGCAAAACGAATATAAAGAACTATTTTATGTTTAGTATCCATCCCTACACATGCAGAAATAATCCCGAATTATTACATTGCCATCGGAAGCTACATTATGAAACTCCCCAATTAAACGTTGAATAAAGTGAAAGTTTTGAATAACAGCGTCAACGTACGAAACGGTCTAATTTCATCGAAAAGGGTACGGCGATGGAAAATAATTCCGCCCATCGATCACAGCCCGCAATGGCACTCTCGTACGCTGGTGGGTAAACATTCTGGATGGGAAGGGTAAACCGGGCTGCACCTCCCACGGCTCGGCTCAATCCAATTCAACGATATGTCTGGTGTCGACAAGTGAAAACAAACTCTTTACCGAGCCGGCCGGGGCGCCGGTAACGGTTCGATGACTCAATCCCGGACCGAATGTGGGCCCGGCAAGGGGGAAGCGGGCTCATCAGCTGGCACACCGGGCAGGATGCTGCGTAAAAAAACCACCACCACCACCATACACACACACACATGCATGAACCCACAATAAACATAAAATCCATATTGGATATATTAGCGCAATCGCTACGGTACGGAATTCTCATTTTTCGGTTGAACGAGTTTTCAATTAATGCGACCCGGTTTTTGTTTGCCCTCCTAAATGAGGCTTCTAAGCTGTGCCCGCGGCTGCGGTTGGAAGGATTGGAAAAAGGGGGAAGGAGAGGGGGGGGGGTTGGAATGGGAGGAAATGGGGGCTTCACCGCACGGAAAGCACGGGTTGATGGGTTTGGTGTTTTTCTCAGGCAACCCGGGGGAAACATATCATTGGAAAATTAATCGAACAGAGTGGAGATTGGTTAATACTGCTTCTTTTTTATTTTGCTAACATCAGCCAGTTCACTTGTTGTGTGCCGCAGGTTGTATGTAGGATGAAAATAAACGAAATCGTTTGGGGATCAATATGTGGCGTTTGATTTTGTCCCATGCGAATAATGTTTCGCAAAGTTTTGTTGTGAGAAATCTAAATATGTGCCATTGTTCAGTTTTGTTTGGATTGAAGAATTTTGAGTTTTGACAAAATTTAAATTCTAGCCAACATGAATACGTTTAAAATCTGGTATGTAAAAATATCTATTTTGTTGGATGTGAAGTTAGTATCAATTTTTAGGAAATAAGCAAAAATCACTAAAAGAATACATTTCCACAATTACTGCAACTTTGCATTTTATTACTAACTTGCGAGTTTTGATTTTGTCACCAAAAAGTGGTCTTATATTTATGTTATATACTGTATATGCTAAATATAAATATATTTTTATAATTTTTTTGACAATTTTTAACATCCTAAATCGACTCATTTAAATTATTTGCCACCTTAGAGAGAAAGGGTAGCAAATTTTGTATACCTGTACATTTCAAAGTACAAAAAAGGGTTTTCAAAATTGAAAGAGCTTCACTACTAGGAATTGTATAAAAGAATCTGCTGTACTTAATATTTAAACAGAATTGTTGAAATATTTATTTTGATATTGAATGTCGAAGTTTTGGATGTTTGCAGAAAAAATCCACTTATAAGCCCATATCAGCACGATATGTGTAATCAATCACTGTATTCGGAATGAAAGCCTCCTTTGAAGAGAAACCGGATTTTTTTTCTTTTTTCTAACTCTCCGTCTTGCAAAATTTTCACTGATAAGCAAAATTTCAAGCATAAAGCATAAAGCAAAGTTGAAAGTAAATTAAAAAAAAGGACCAAATTCTAAGAACCTTGTTCAGCCAATATAGTGTCAAAAGTACAGAGCCTGCTTTCTAACATGTCCTTTGATTGATAAGCCGTTCTCTTAAGCGATCCGAAACGCGCGTCACTCACACCGTCATGTGGACAATTAAAAATCGTTCCGCGTGATTGATGGTATCGTGAGTACTATTAGATCATATTTCATCCTCGATCGCGCTTGTGTGTGCACGGCTTTCTTATCAAACCGGAACCGATGCAGGAAGCATTCTTTTGCACGCGTGTATTAAAACGCAATCAAATCACACCGTTGTCGTTGCGATGGCCGTCCCGGGTGGCTTTGGGGAAATCAAAGTTTCCGGCTTCCCGGCACTGTTCCGGCGTGGCTGGTTAATCCTTCGAAACATGAACAGCGTGCGGCACGAAAACCTCGTCTCCGTCATATCGTGCAAGCATACGCTTGGGGAAAACAAAAAAGTAAAGTGCGCGGGAAAAGTGAAACGGTCGGTAGCCGATTGAGTTGAAACTGGCGAACAAGATTCGCACCGATGCGAAAAAAAAAATACGTTAACGAGATATAACGAAAGCCGCCAGTACGTTTTGTCGCGTTGGTAGCCAATCCATTTGTTTTGACTTCCCTCCAGAGGATGATCCTGTCTCGCCTCGGTCCCATATAGGCAACGGCGTCGCCCGAGCCGCCAAAGGATCAGCGGAAAGTATGCGAAATCAGATCAGAGCATCCCGCCGGGGAGGCCACGAGAGATGATGAAACACAAAGTAAACGTTCGGAAAAGCAGAATAAGATCAAAACCCCGCGTCGCGAAGGTACTCGAAGCGGCCGAAATGCGAAATAGGAAAATGCGAAATACCCCGCGAACATAGCGAAACAAAGCCGGTTTTGCGTACCGCCGGAATGGGTTCCGATTCTTATGGGCTAAAAAAAAAAAAGAACAAAAAAAGCATAACCTGCCCTCAAACGGAAGCTCGATGAAAAATAAATCTTTTACAGCACATAAATCAAATCGTTGTCAAAGATTATGTATGTATAAATAAATATTCGACACCCCGGGCCCGGCGAAGTTGTAGGTGTTGCTTTTCTGCTCCGATAGCACGGAAGGAATCGAAGCGCCGAAAGGTGTCGTCAGAAGTTGCGAAGAAAATTTCGTTACGTTCGTGAGTTCTGCTCGCCCTCGGAGAATGCCTTCCGTTCGCCTGACGCGTGACAATGGCAATTTTACGTGCCAATAAATCGCACGCGAAGCGCGATCGAAGATAAATCATATTTGAGATGGGTGTTTTTTTTTTTGCTCGTGTGTTGCTGCTGTTCGGCAAAAAGTGGGATTTCTCGAAAAACAAAAACCAGATCCTTTAACGATCGGGCGGATTGGCCCAATTTCGTTCGGGCGTTCGGTTGCATTCGGTGTTCGCAATTAGCATGATGATAACGATAACATCATGTCGCGTGCGTGTGCGTACTTGGAACGCTTTCTTCGTGAGCCAGCTGCTCGAAAAAGTGTTGATAAAATGCTCGACGAAACGATAGATAAGCGTTTATTAGGAAAGTTCTCTCCTAAACAACTCAGTTCCCGGGATGGGAGCTTCCCAAATGGTTTAAGCAGGACAAATTTTTAACCGACCGTGCGACGGTTTGTTGTGACAGCCGACGACACCATCAGCCTCCCGCGAGAGCATCCACTTCAGAGTCGTAAATCAAAGCACACCCTTGAACGCTTTACGAGCCCCTTGGCGGAACCGAAAAGAAGTGGTCTCAAGTGGACGAAACGACAAATCGCATCGCGGATGCGTCGTGTACGGTTTTCGAGTTGCTTGTGTTCTCGGTATTTTTTTTTCATTCTCTCTCGATTTTTCATTAATTCCACCGCCGAACCGCCGGCCATGCGAACGGATAGCCGGTTTACTAACACGCGCAAGGGGCACTTTCACCCACTTCAGCGTACACCGGGAATGGTTCGGGATGCATACTTTCGAAACGAAACTGCATGCAGCTGCCCGGAGGGCGATGATGGGTTACCGCAAGGGACATGATCGCATCATTAGGACGCCATTGTGAAGTGCGTCAAGCGAAATTAGTTACCGGTGAAAGTTGGAGGCAGACGGGAGGTGGATCATTAGGCAGCAATTTGAAGTGTTTGTGTCAGGGTTAAAAGTATTACAGGAATCATAAATATACGATTCCTTCGAGGAAATTTAAACGTAAAACTAGAAATCAGTAAAGCACTTGCTGGTTAGATGGTATGAAATGGATAAAATAAAGGAGGATAAAGGAATAAATAAAGGAGGATGGGAAAAAAAAACAATGTTGAAGTGGTTCGTATGTCACGAAACGAAAAGAAAAAAGGAAATAATATAAAAAGATAAGAAAGTAAGTAAATAAACTATTGAATACTATTTATTATTTAATTTGATTTTTTATTTGTTTCATTTTCTTTTTTAATTATTTACTTGCTAATCCAATTGTGCACTAACTTTTTTTTTACTTTCTTTCTTCCTAACTTATTGACTTACTTTTCTAATTACTCATGTACTTTTCTGCTTTCTTATCGTGGACAAACCATTTCAGGTTCTATTTGAAATGGAAACAAATTTCAATTTTAAAATAAAAGAGCAAATATTTTTTTCTTAACGTGCAAGGAGAAAATAGGTAGAAATCATAAAACAATCATGAGATCATAAAAATCACATCGATATCACATAGTTCACGATATCACGATATCACTGGTTCTGGGAAGAATCCCCATATCTGTAACGATTTCGGATTGCAATGGAAAATTGCATGAGCAGAACCAATATTCAGCTGACAAAATAATTTGCAGCATCTTTTTTCATGCAAAGATGTGCTTTGGAACGATGGCGAAGCTTTATTCTATCAAAAATCCCCGAAACGAAGCGTTGCCTTTTGGTAAATCTCATTCGTTGAAGTGGCATTCGGTGCGGTTTGGGGGTAAATGTGGCGAATTTTATGCAAAATCACTTCCATGCTTTAGATTTGAATGAACCATCACTAGCGCATGTGTGTGCAGCAAAGAGGACGAACCATTCATCCATCGGTTCCGAGCAGGATGCATCCGTCTTACGCTTTTGCATCCTGCGGCTATCTTAACTCCTACAGGGCGAATCCAGCGCGGGAAAGAGCAAGCAGAATAATGCCTCTTTCTTTTCGAGCGAATCGAACTCTGGCTTTGATGTTGTGGCATCGTTTGGTGCCAGAAAGAATGAATCCGTGCTTCGGCGAGCGAAAAGCATGCCTTGCTCACCATGGCAAGCGGTGACAACGAGTGAACGAGTGTCCTTTTTCCGCGGGCGAAGCGTTCCGGTTCGGAAACTGCATCGATACCGATAACAAGAAAGCGCTGTAAGACGAAATTCGGTTTACGGTGCAGATGAAAGCGCATTTATGTTTCGCCAAATGGTGTGTTGTGGGTGGGGAAAGTGTGTCCTTGCGCTGTCGATTCGACTCATTCCTGCTTGGGCGAATGTTAGAGTTTTAAAAGAGTGCTTTTTCAGGAAAAAATGAAAAACTGATTGATGGTCGTATCTACAAAGCGATGGAACAAGAGAAATGATTTCAGGATGGTTCAGTGCGAGCTAAAGTGAAGCATGGTTGGATGTAATTTATATTGATTGTTGTAGGTTTTCCTCGAAGGTTTTTAACTATATCTTTATTCAAATAATTTATTAATGTTATTACATTTACGGTTTATTTTATTTACTATTACGTTTTTTGTTTGTTATCACGGCTTAACATTTGATTTTAAAATGGTTTTTATAGTTTTTAAATATTTATTATTTTTTTGTTCATTAAGTTCATAAGACATTAAGGTAAGGCAGATAGGAGACGGTTTGCTCCGTAAGAGAACAAACATTTTCAGAAGTCTTAACGTGGCAAAACGAGAAGCAGCGTTTAGCAGCAGGCTGTCTTCGTCATCCATTGTAAAAAATTTGAAATCAGCTGTCGTGCACACACAAAATCATTCGCGCCGATTTCACCTCAGAACCGAAATTGCGATACGCACGCACACATTCACACGCACTGAAAATTTTTTTTTGGATTCGGCCGTCTCTGAAATCTGTAGCATTGTTGTATTCTTTTGTTTTAGGTTTTTTTTCTGTAATCTCTCTAATTTCATAGATTAGATTTCTTTTGAATATGTCTATGGAACATGGACATTTTCAGGCTTTTGGTATGATCGAATAAATGTAGACTTTTATCTACAATACATGCAGAACTTTATATGCTTTGAACATATTTTTCACATAGATCTTTCATTCCACATCTTGCTTTGTTTTAACAACATACTTTCTCTCTTTTATATTGATTTTTTCTCTTAAGTAATTAGTATCAATTATTGAGCAATACTTTCTTGATTATTTTTTTACTTTTAAAACCGAAATAGCTCCTTTTCTTTAAGCAAAGAGCTTCATTTGTTGCATTCAAATATGGCTAATGATGCAAGTTGACAAAAAAAAAAACCCTGCATGAATGCATTCCACGGCATATAAATATCTTTCACTGCGATCGGTACTCACCTAAATCAACAGCGCGGAATGTGGTGCGTGTGCCGCGTGGAATGTGCTCCTGTTCATTAGTGGAAATTGCAGCACCGTCAGCAGGATTCAGCCCATTAAAACTGTCAGTCCCATTTCGGGACCCGTTCCCGGCGGAACGTTTTGCGTTTCGTAGAAACTTTTCTCGCTCCCTTCACTCGCAAACCCACAAACGCTTGCTCGAATTTCACTTTTTATTGATCCAAGAAGTGGGCGTCTAGCCCCGTCGAACCTACGGGATGAAATAGACTGGTGCGGCTGGTTAGCAGGCCGGGAAAATGGAACACCGTGGCCGTTATCGTTCGGATCACGGTTCATTAAACATTTATCGGGAGATTTATTCATTACACAAATCGCACGCGCCCGCGCTTTTTCTCCCTCGGCGCGGTTGTATCTGTTTTTGTCACATCCCGACAAAGTACGGCTGGAGTTTGTTTTTTTTGAAAGGGTACACCGAAACGAGCAGATATGGTAGACGTATTACAAGCGATTCGTTCCCTAACATTTTCCACACTACTCCTTGCCGGACGCTTTCTCTCGGCGCAGATACGGGCGACCCAGTTTTCCGCCCGACTCCTATTCTGTGTCATGTTGAAATTCAGATTTAGGTCCTTACACGGAGAACGATTGATTGAATTTGCCCACGTTTCGTTCGACTCCGTGCTCAGTGGGTGTGGGAAAGGTTTTTTTTGTGGCGCTGTGCGTTGAAGTTTAAACCAGCGCCAGCGGGGAAAAAATAGACCGTCGAAAGGAAAATGAACAAACAATCGGCAGCAACCGGAGCGGAAGGTTTCCGCTCCGGCAAAGTACTTTAATTCCATTGGAATAAAAGTAAAGACGCCGTGGCAATTGAGTGATTTAATTTCGATGATCAACTTCAGACGCACGGAACTTCTTCCTCCGTCCGTTCGGCTTTCGGGAAAAACTCGCCTTAATCCAAGCCTATAAAAACCTTTAACAGTTTTAGTGGATTTCGCAGCAGTGAAAGTGTGTTTTCATGGTTTGTGACGTTTTTGTGCGGAACGCAGCAGGCACCCATTTAGAGGCAGGGTTTTTTTTGTATTAATTTTTTTTCCGCTGAAGTCAATATGTTTTAGGTTTTCGATTTCACTCCACGGCAAGAATATCCTCACCGGCCCGTAGTATCTCCATCTGGCGAAGCTTTCCGCAAACAAATGAGTGGATCAAATTAACTGATTGCTCGAATCGTACTTTCTTTCGAGTGGTGGTGACGCTTGTTTTGCAGTGGGGACGCAAAAAAAAGGTAATTTTTGCAAGTCTCCGTTCGGTGAGCTGGAAATACTCGCTCCGGCCCGGTGCTTTTGCAGGGTGGGCGGGTGAATTAGCATTTGATTGCTTCGTTTTTTTGGCTCTTCCTACCTACCAACCCCACGGCCACATTTTCTCCCACCACCGGTTTGACATTGCGCATTCGAAAAGGTTTATTTAGCCAAACTTTATTTATTTGCCATTTATTTGGGTCCTGCGTCGATGCGAAAAAAAAACCATACCCAGCTTTTCGGGTTTTAATTGCAACTTGATGCTGCTTTGTTGTTATGGATGCTCGGGGGAGGAGGAATGAGGGGGAGAGGGGCAGTTGAATGGAAGGGTTTTTTGCGAAAGATATTTCTTTCTTTCGCCGTAATGTTGGCAATTAGTCGAAAGTTTTTTTTTTGAGTACGTCAACAGGCCTACTGAAAGTTGGAAATGTGCCGAATAAGCGACAAGTGAAAATTTCAACTGTATAAAGCTATGTAACTTTATGCTTGGTTTAAAAAGGAATACATGATGTAGTTTTTTTGGCTGATATTTAATTATTTATTTATTTTGATTTACAAGGATACTGCTATAAGGTTTATATAATTAAAAAAAAAGTTGATTAAAATAAAAACGATTTAATCAAGTGTACTAAAAAGTATTTCAAACTCTGAGAAACCAATTTTACGATTTTGTTTAAATTTTTATCATCACTTTAATTGTGTCCTTGCAATGCCATTTTTTAACGATAAAAATTCATTTTTTTAAATGAATTATAATTCCATTTAAACGAGAATCCCCAAGGCATCTCCTGTTGCCTTATTATATAGACTGGATCCTCCAAGAAACCTTCACTCCATCCTGTGCATCCTCTAAGAAACCGTCAGAAAACAAGTCACTAGAATGTGATTTTCTTCGACCTTCACCACAACAGTTGCAAAACTTTCGTGCGAGAAATCGTCCCACGTAACGTGTAATCAATTAAGCAGCTGGAAACTTTAATCCACTTCAGAAAAGTGCGCCGAAGGTACGATCACAATCGGCCCCGCCAAATAATGAAGCGTTTCGATGGCTCTCCGTCCGGCGTTTTGGGCCGCGGGAAACGATGGAAAACAATAATTTCTACCAAACGATGACAGCGGCGTTTCGGTGTCGGTGTAACGAAGCGCCAGACGTTATGGTTCTTCGGTCGTACGGAAAACTTTTTCACTCACCCAGTCTGTCGGCGGCTCATGGTGGAAGCTGCTTCAAATTGTAATTAGAGGCTCCTAGGCAAAAACGGCTCCCATCGTGTTGGGTCGGTGCAAAGCTGTCGGCCAAAAAGGACACACTGGTGTGGAATTACCTGCCCGCAGTTCGATGTAATGTAGGGGAAAAGGACGGTAGTAGCTACCGTGCCTTGCCGCGGAAAGGCGATGCGGAAAAGTGAAACCTAGAATTTTCCCTCCCGATTCCGTTCTGAAGGGTTTTGTCATTTCTTTCAAATTTTCAGCAAAGTTCTCCTGGGGGCAAATACGTTGTGCCGTTCGTTCGCAGCGGGGTTACTGCCGCGGTCAGGAAAGTGTGGGTGGAGGTGTGCCCGGAGGGTGTGTTTGCGTGAAACTGAGCTCCGTGAGTGTTAGATTATCTTCCTGACCTAACCTTTGGTTTTTTTTTTGGGATGGGAATGGGCAAAACCCGGCTGGGGTGGGGTTTGTTCGCCCGGGGTCAGCGTATAAATCAATTAAACGATTACACTTTCCTGCGGTTTGCCGGTGGGCAGACGCCGAGTGGCTAGATTGATATTTGTGCATGCAAACATTCCATGTGCGAGGAGGAAGCGGGGAAAAGCCGGGAACGGTCGAACCATCCGTCCATCGGTTGTCGTGGGTTATGGGTCCGGTCCGTTGGGAACAGATTAGCCCACGACCGTGCCCATCGTGTTTATCGGGTGGAGGGACGGATGGGACGGAGAGGAAGAGTGGAAGGAGGTGAAGGGAATCCGCATCCCACCACTGATCGCACAATCAGCCAGCGATGCGATAGAGTGAAATAAATGAATTTTATTACCGTACTCCCCTTGGGTACCGTCAGCATAATCGATCATTTTTCGACACACCATTCGAATACTTCGATGAACCAATGGTCCTAGGTGGGTGGGCGAGTGTGTGTGTATGTGCCTACCGCATGCATCGGTTCACTGGAATGCATCCAGCAAACGCGATGCATTTTCCATGCGGAATAAAGAGGGAACACATCGGTCCGAGCAAAACCGGAAGTTCTGGGAATGAGTCAGCAGCACTCATCATGTGTATCGTTTTTCGGGGTGATGATCGATCGGAACATTCGGAAAGTCGTAAAAACCTATTATATTTTGTTAGAAAAATTAAGATAATGATGACTAGTTTTGGGTTGATATGGAGACGAAATTAAATTAGATGATAAATTGCAAATAAATTAAATGTTAAATGGTATCCTGTTCAGCACCGGTTTGTGAAGTTTTCGTTCACCGACAACGTCGTTTGGATTGCTTCGATATATTTTATTAATTCATTTTAAAATTTACAGTTTTACATATACTAGCATTCAGTTAATTGAGCTAATTTTATTTCGATTGTTCATACAATGGGGATAAATAACCTATCGAGAAAATTAATACATTAATCCTGAAATTTCGCTTTTAAAAAACCATTAAACTGCCACCAAAGGCTGGGAGGATTTTATGTGATAAAATATATCACATAAACATATGTGATAAAATATGTTTGTAATTTAATCATCAAATTTTACAACTTTTCCGTATAAATTCTTGGAAAACTTAACAAACACTATGTAATTAGTTCTTTCATTATAGTTGGTAAATGAGGCTGCATCGTAAATTCGCTCGAATAAATGAGTATTTCAATAAAACATAAAAATAATCGAAAGCAAAAAAATAATAAAAAATCACCACAAATCCCCGTACGATGTGATGAATTTTGCATGCCTTGAAATTTTCACGGAACAACAGTAAAGTCATTCAAATAACATCTTAGGGCATATTTCACAACTTCCACGAAATGGTTTCCCAATAAGCAAAGAATGCCAATCAGCCATTTAACATGCCAGAGCCTGTGGCAATCTTCCCGGTAACACTTCTTAGAAAACATCCCGTGAATGTTTCGGTTTCGCAGAATTTTGGGTAGCTATTCCTGTGCGTTGTTGGTTCATTCGGGATGCACAGCAACATCGACCGATTATTAGCGATGCTGTTCATTTGCAGATTACATTTTCCATTTGCCAGTCAGGAAGCGTTCGATGGATTGCAAAAGCTCCAGCGCACGTTAATCTCTAGGACGGTGTTCGATGGGTTTAACGTGCGGCACCGAACTGTTTGCCGATAGATGCACTTGTCCTAAGTAGCCTCGAGTGGAGTGACTGAATAGGATTGCATTAGAAATCAGAACCGTTGGCGTAATCCTGTGTTTGCCATTTATCACGCGCTGCAATAAACAATTATGGGAGTTTTATTATGTTCCACCTCGGTTCCGTGAATCCGTGTTCGGTGCCCGTGCCTAGCGTGAATTAATGCAACAAACCACTCCGTTCGTCGATCCCATCGAAGCGCGGCAACGATGTCGTACGCTTCATTGGAATGGCGTTATCGGTGGAATCGAAATGGACATCGTTGGGCGAAATGGGCAGAAGTTGCCGGGTCCTTTCGGGTCGCATTTCATCCACTGACGAATGGCGGGCCCGGCAGGTGCACCCACTTTTCCGGGCGGCGCGATGAGAGATTTGCATAAAATAATAGATTTTGTTTGCAGTTGCAATAGTTGGCGGTGGTTTAATTTTACAACTGTCGGAGCTCGCGCGACCATCGGATCAGGTTGCATGTCCGCTAATGTGGAATGACAATGCCGCGTGCTCGTCATGGCCCGGACCGCCGAATCAATTCAACATCAACCAGCGAGTGGTCCGAACGGGCGGACCCACCTCGGACAATGTTGATTAATGGTCATCTATTAGTCGCATCCCGAATCGATAGGGCACGATACGAGATGCCACTGGTTGTTACTAATTACAGACCACCATTACACTGAGCGTAATTAAATTTTATGCACCAAACACACAGGGACCCTGCGCAGGCACCGTCCACCGAACCGCGAATGAGAAATGCGCCCTCGCGCGAGGTTGACCTCATGATAAAGCGGATGATTCATTTCGCTCACCTCAACCAGAAGCAAATGGTGGTGCAATCAAAAATAAAAACAATAAAAAAACCCTCTCACCAGAACATGTGACAGATGACAAATGACGCCACTTCCGCGTTCCGGCATCCATTTTTGTGTGCCCTTTTGTTAGAGGCCGGTGGTGTTGCAAAATGCTCTTCAATTAACTGAGTGTAGTTTTTTTTGTTGAATGTTGCATCCATTTGTGTACGGGCGATTTTAATGTCCCGAATGGTGCTTTCAACTGGATTGATTTGAACGATGATTGAACTTGAACCGTAATGGGTGCATTTCCGATCCGATGCTCGATGCCAAGCCGCCACCACGCCAGTATATCATCCGGATGGGGCGACCGATTGCAGAATGCGCCAGTAAAATGCACTCGATCATGTTGGGAACGCGTTGCGTGTATTTAATAATTAGCTTTAAATGGAGCTATTATTTCTAGATGAATCTCCATGGCGTAGGCATTTCGAGAATGTCTATTGCCGATGCGAATGGATGAATGCACTTCGGGATGCATTTTGTTTCGGTGCAATCGATTAACGTTACAATCCCCGCGATAGGCGTGTGCTTGTGGATATTGGTTTTATTTTTAAAGAGTTTTTTATTGGTGTCGAAAATGACCATGCATTGTGATGAATACCTATCGGGTTCACTAATGATCCTAACGATTTATTACTGCACTCAACGTATTTAATTATTTTGTTCAAATTATGGAGAGAAAACAACCACATAACCACATATTTTTCATACTGTGATGAATGATTAATCGTTTATAAATCATCGGTGCTTCAAAAATCACGGGAAACTCATCTTAAAAAATGCTCAAAATTTATATGATGTCTGTGGTGCAAAAAAATTTTTCCACAAATTTTCACAAAAATGATGATATGATCAAAAATTGCACTAGATGACGTAAGAAAACATATTTTTAAAACAAAGTCAGTTCAATCCCTGGGGAATTTTTTTTGAGAAATTATTTTTCATGGTTAAAAAATACCAATTGAAAATACAGGTTATTTTACTATTTTATTGTTAACAATTCTTTGGTTACGTTTAAGCCTACCATTTTTATTTGACGATTTACATTTTTCTCTCAACGCATTTCTTCCCCTTGACGGTGTAATGGCATCGCTCGAAATGGTTTTCCGAGCGAGGGTGCTGACTTGTCGTGAGCATTTACATTCCGGCCACCGATTCATTCATTTCCTTGAAGAGGGCCCGGCTCGGAAAGGACCCTGTTAATGGCACTCGGTGATATCACGGTGCAGTCTAGATCTCAATCTAGGCACACGTGTCTTTGACCTTTTTCTTCCTGCCTTCCACCGTGGTTTCCTAGCTCCACGCACACATACGAACGCGACGCACATGGTACTCCAACCTAGGCCAGGATACGGTCCGGCATTCGCTATTCGAAACATGAATGATTCCATTTCCCATCGTGCATTTTCAATCACTTAACGGAGGGAAAAATCTATCCCCATTAGGACGGTCATCCGTCACCCCGTGGCGCCCGTGGCGGGGGAAAGTGCCGAATGAAAAAGGAAGTGAAAGCGAAAGGTCCGTACCGGTTCGGGCCATAACCTTGGAGCGGCCGCAGTTTGTCCAGACCGTTTGTCGGTTGAACGGTCGGGCCAGCCGGTCGCCTAGTTCTCGTGTCTGCCTCTGCAAGGAGCATATACATCATCCGCAAACCCGACCAGCCCGACCGGTGTTCGTTTTCTTTTCATCCCGGCACGTGACGATGAGCGTCCATTACATACCGTGTGAGAGGGCGAAGGGAGGTTGCGGAGAAGGTTTGGGTGGAACAGCGTTCCAGTGCCCACGGTTTCCCTAGAGTGTCCCCGCACACATGCGGTATATTAGATTCCTCCGATCCACTCGACGTCCTACTCTCGGTTCGGGAAACGGCCGCAAGGATTTGCCGTCCCGCTCGCACCCGCACCGTGGGCTGGCTTTTTGCGTATTTATGCATTTTCAATTTTCACGAAAAACACCATATCCTTAGGGATATTAAAAATAAATACGGAGATGGAAAATGAATTCAATTTACCGTCACCTTCGCCGACGTCGTGTGGGTGATCATCGGCACCGTTTGCCACCCAACCACGGTTGTTTGGGTTTTTGTGTGGAGGAGTGCTGGGACATGTCGGACGTGTCGGAGGGTTGGCGATGTAATACGCATCGTTGATGCTGGTGGCTGCTTGTCAGTGATGCGCCTTAACGAAGGCGTGGATGGTGATTTCGAGCAGCAGAATGTTGACGGCCTTTTTTTTGCGCATTTTCACGGTGGGAAGTTGTGACGGAATTGTGTGAGCGTAATTCGAGATTGCTCCCGGGGAGTTTAGATTCCTGGTGGTGGAGGAGTAAGCAACTGATAAAATGCGGTGAACGAACTGAGCTCGTATACTGAAGGAATCTTCAGTTGGGGAGTAGACGGTTTTGTTTTAAAAATGTCACTTCCTGTATGGCGATTTACTTTATACATTCCATTGAAACCAACACTCCACAAAAGCTTTAAATGGCATCACGTAGAAACCCGGTAAAGGGGTGGCATCAATTGCTAGACTTTTCACCAGCACGAGATCCCCGAGATGGTGAAAATCCTTTACTTACTCGCACCTTATCGACCGCAACGGGGACAAGCATGACGCATACGCCGTCACCTCAGCAACATCGATGGCAACCGTCAATCCTCACCTCAACGCACCACCCATTCCGTCCTTCAAAACCGTCAATAACGGCAAACGCCTGCAGCACCGTCACCATCACGACCCGGCAAAAGGCGGCTCGACTCGACTGCGGTGTCGTAAAGCGGCTCTAATGCCCGCAGATTTCACCGCGGTATGACAATGGCCAAACTACCGTCGCCCCCCTGTGCCGCAGGGGAAGAACTTGTACCGAGCCAGAAAGAAATTGCTTGCATACGTGAGCATCGTTACGTAGCCGGCCCGGTACAGCACCGGCGCTGAAGAAAGCGGAAGTAAGAATTTCCGGAATGTCAGCACCAAGAGCTTGATGCCTCGGCAGTGAGTTTAGAGCGCATTTGCCAGAAGGGTAAAGCCAATTATAGGCAGGGTAACTTGGGACGCGAACGTGGAGGCTGGCAACTGGGTTGCGGCAAGGTGGGATGCGGTATGAACCCATAAAATCATTACAATGGCTGGCGAGGACCTAGTCGCTCGGTAGCGTTCTCGCTCACGTGACAAGTTTTACAGACGATCTCGGTTGGAACCGTTCATTGCGTTGAAGTGACGTTATAGGCCTGCGAGCTAGATGAAATATTGATTTTTTCTTGTGTAAGCATTGTGATGCTTTCGTTAAAGAAATCGTTAAAGTATGGGTGGTGGTGTAAAGCATTTTATTTCTAGTGTGTTTGCTTTCCTATTTATACTTACATTGACGATTTAGATTAGATTTTCCATAACTTGAGCAACACTTTTCAACAGCAAATTTTATAAACTGAAACCAAATTTTCGTCCATAATCGTTTAAGTATCATTCTAGAATCACGAGTTGAGGGTTTTCAGATGTTAAAGTATAAAGAAGTCCACCGGACAGCATAAAGAAGTCCACATACCGTGTTTTTAGTGGCGCGCTTGAAAATGTCCAAACTGAAGCGCGCTTGATTCGAGTGAGATTAAGTTTTTCGTGTGAGGTTTCTGACTCCAAAGCTGTCACATTTGGCGATTACCAATCTTCTTCTAATGTCGCAGTGTGTGTAGAAACTTCCGAAACATGATATAAAGTAGAGTATTGTATGATACAAAGATGATATATGATACTCTACTTTAAGTAATTATTATATTGAAGAAACCAAAAAAAGTTGATTTTTGAGAGTTACTTAACCATGGAAATAATTGTTTATGAAGCACTCAAAGTTCATATTTGAAATAATTTCTAACCTGAAATTGAAATAAAAAACCACTTGATTAATCTTGTAAATTTTTTATAATTAAATTTTATAACCATCAACCTTTGATAATTTGAAATGTCAATTCTCGTTTCGAAATGTCTACAAATAGTTTAATCTTTTCAACAAACATTCAAAAGGCCAGAATGTTCAAATAAACAATTCAATGAATTGGGTAAATATTTTCATTGTCGCTTGAAACAATCGGCCAGAACGAGCTTGTTGAAAGTAAAAAATGAAAACAATATTAGCTATTACACTACGCAACCGTGTTCAATCATCCCTAGAACAGCTGCGATGTAATCACCGGAAACAAACACTTTACAATCCTGCCACGTACATTATTTCTGCCTCACCGAAGGGTCGGCATCAGCTGTTTCTGCTGGAGGCGGGTGCGACGTACCGGAGTTGTGCGAAGTGTACTAATTACCGTGACTTGTAGGGTATTAAATATGACATAATTGAAACATTGACATGACAGCACTCTACCCTTCCCGGGCCGATCGGTGGGAATGGTGAGACGGGTGGGTGGGTGATGCGATCGATGCGACCCTCGGGAGATGCCGACTCGCTGGCCGATGTCGATGTCGGTGTCGTGGTGTTTGATGGAAGTAGTCATCCGGTGGTCCATGTGCTGGCTTACGGGTGTCTTGTAGTGCGGACCGGATTGGCACTGTGACAAGATGCGTTTCCCGCGAGCCGGGGTGACATTCTCCCGCTCGGAAGGTCACGGATAGGAATGGTGTGAAATAACAACACCCCCGGTCCTGGGGGCGACGGCAAAGATAATGACAAGCGAAACCGGTTGAAACGCTACCATCTTGACATGTCCAGAGCACGGGATTAGAGGCGTGTTTCATGCGTGGTTTGGTCCGACTGTCGAATATCTGGATCATCCACTTTTGTTCACCACCGATACGATTTCTCCGGCCGGCCCGGGAGGCAAACTGCAGGAGCTGGGAGTTGCTGGAAGTAACAGAAAATTTGATTTGCATTTACATCCAATCAGACATTAGATATGACAGGAGTTTTCGGGCGCGACGCACACATCTGGCCACCGGCCTGGTTTCGGGAAGCGTTCTTTTTTTCCTCCCCCCCAACACATTGTAACGAATCGACGCATTTCAAGTTTTTCCCCCGTCACCCCACGACGCACGGCTGACGGCTCACCCTGGGTAATCTCTTTTGCTCAATTTCTTCCCAATGATTCGCCGTAATGAAGAGTGGCACCTTCCGACGGTGTCTATTAATTTACTGGCGCTGTGTTCTAGGGTCTGTGTTTCTTGAGACTGGTTTCTTTTCCCCCGTCCGCGCTTGTGGAGGCTGAACAGTTTTACTCCCCCCCCGAGCAGTGTTGCCTTGTGAACTCACACTCAAACCACATCATCATCATCCGGGGATAGTTTTCAAGCAGCAGCTACCGGCATTGCCGGCGGATTCATTTCGGGCCGTGTCGAATGGAGCGTCCCCGCTTGGGAGGCATAATCCAACTGTCAGAAACTCCAACCGACGCGCCCCTGACAGCGACGACAAATATGAGTGTAGTCGGTGGTGGCGGCGACTCGCAGCCCGTAGCGAACCCGTTTCTCGTTCCCAAGACTGCCGATTGGGTTTCGGGTGGAAAGGAACGCACCCGAATGGAGCTGATGGCGGAAAAGAGGCTGAAAAACAGTATAATGTCAAACATTTTGACGGGTTTTGTACTCCGTGCCGTGACAGAAGCGATGAAGTGGGCTTGTTCTAATTAGCAAACATCAATCACTGTTGACGCTGGTATGGCAGTGCAGTACGTCCAGAGGCGTGATTCAACGGATAGCTGTCTGGTCTCATACATTCGATCGACAGTAGTGGATGGAAATAATCGTTTTGAGCAGCTTGTTTTGTTTGTTTCAATATTTATAAACAACCGCGGTCTTAGGAACTCGTCGGTTGAGTATGTATCTACAAAAAAAATATAATAGAGTATTCTTACAATATTGATCTTATAGACTCAATATTGATAGATGATATTTTTGTAACTTTAATGTAACAAGAATAATGTTCACCAGATTTAAAAAGGTTCAAGAATAAAATGTAGTTAAAATGAAAATTTAAATATCTTCTGTCGTTTGAGGCACTGATTTTTCTTATTCAGAATAGAATTCTTTATAAAACCGCACTACCCACTAGCCACTTAGCCAAAACTAAGAATTTCCAGCTGTAAAACCTGATTTTACAAGATGTCCTATATGCCGGAAACCTGATTCTATTCTTGGTTTGTACGAAAAACAACATGCCTCAAACCACCATTCACAAGGATCACTTTGTCTGGGATGTCATTAAGTCGAATGATTAAGTTTGCTTGCCGAAGTCCACAGCACATGTTCCAATTCAGGTCAAATTTTCACACGTGGAAGCACACAGAAGCTTGCAATTGTTTCTGTATGCATATCAGCGACCAAACACAGCCGTTACCGGAGCGAGACGAGAATGTTGAACTGAGCTGTCGCTTCCCGAACCGACCTTCCTGTCTTCCTTCCCGATAGACTTCCGATGGCGTACGGTGCAAGGTAAAGGCCAAGACTGAGTGCGATTGAGCCGAGTGGCACATTGTACGACGGTGCATCGCATTGCAAGTTGTTTGAGACGTGTTCAAACGATTGACACCGTTGGCCGGTAAAACTGGTAGCTCAACGTTGTCAACGTTAAACATCTGGCAAATTGAAAGCAAATGTCCTCTCGGTTGTCACAAGCCACCCATCCATTCTCCGTTTCCCTTTCTTGGTAGGAACACCAGCACACCAGCTATCTTTTCTCCACTGGATTGAATACCAGCGGGTGGAGGATCTTGCCCGGTGGGACGACAAGAAGCGACGGGCACGTTGCATTTCCCACGGGCACATCGACCCAGTTTTCCGCACGCTAGATTACACCAACCGAAAGAGCGAAGAAAATCGACGACGGTGGGTTAAGCAATTCACCGCAGCATGCGCCACACCAAACCCGGAACGAACCATACGGTCCGCTTCAGCCGTAAATTATTACTATGCAAGTGGCAATCCAAGCAATATTTTACGTCTTTAAGAAGTCCAACAATCGGTACCATTCGGTTGCCACTTGGTGTTTCCCCTTGCTCCAGGTCGGGCGGGACCATAACTTACACGTTTTTAGTGTCACCGCTAGTTCGAGTTTTCTCGGGACGCACGCACGACAGCTTCCGCAAAAGGGCAGGACCGCCGGAAACCACGCGGTTCAGGAAATCTCTGACGCTGCCTGGACTGGCTTTCCGCTTGTGCCCCGTTTGACTCGGCCACGGTATGGTGGAGTGGTCTCTATAAAGATTCGATTATTTTCTCGCTTTTCTTTTCGTGCTCTTTTATCGGGGCATGGGCAAAAGCAGCAAGCGTCGCATTGGAAAACGGTGGTCCATTACAATTACAATCGGCACGATTTGTTGCTATGACTCTCGCAATCTAAATGGCAACATATGGCACAGGTGGCCGATGTGGCGGTTGGGAAGGTCCTTAGGAACGGTTACATTTTAGCAGCTGCAGTTTTATACCAAGTTTATATGTAAGCTATGAATTTTGACAATTATGTGTTCGCTAGAATCACAAGCCTCTTAGTTGTTAGGAGTATTTTATTGTAAATATAGAGATTTTCCTGGAAATTATTACAGAAAATATGGAAGAAAATTTTTATATTCAACGCCAGCATCCCATGAATTTCACAATTATTTTCCATAACTATTCTAATAAAGATATTCTGGAGAATTATGAGCAGCAAATGAGGAACACAACAACAAATGATAATGTCGATTTAAATTCTTTTCAAAAGGAAATAGGAGGTGCTTAATCCGGATTCAATCCATGAATGTAAACGTGTGAATTTGAGTTAGAATTGCTCGATTGGCAACTACTCGGATTAGATAGATTATACAAAATACACTACTGCAAACTGACAGGCGTAAAGTTTTAAACTGTTTCTTTCGAACTCCATATATAACATACAGTCTTTTGTGAATTTATTACACAGTTCGCAAATTTAATTTATTTTATGCCTTTTGCTTAAGATTTTCAAGTATATAAATGATTTTATTTTTTAACTTTGTACATGATTTTATATGCTCAATTTGCATCGTTAAGATGGTAACAAACATAATTTAAAAAAAGGTTATAAAATCTTTCTTAGGCCATCAAACGATCCATCATCCCCTAGCTACAAAAAAAAATCCCCCTTAGTGCACTGGTCGGTGTTTTATAATTTGTGCTTGACAGTTTGACGCCACATTCCCACCCGCAAGAGTGCCACATTTATGCAACAGTGGCCCGTTAGCCGTGGCTTTCGGCTTGCTACCCCCTCCACAGCCGTGCTTGCGCAATGCCATCGCATCAAATTTCCACCAACAGCACAGCAAAGGGCAAAGGCGTACGGCGCAAGGACATGCAAAATCGATGATGAGCAGACGGCCGAAGTCACATGTCAAGTGGCTTCATTTGGGCTTAGTCCGTGCTAATGCTTCCGATGTTTGGCAGTTTTTCACATGATTGAGTTGCTACGCTGCTCAATTTTGCCGTTTATTATAATTAGGTTTTTTTTTCTCGCTCGTCCCTTTTCCTGCTGCAGGGAGCACCGTGTTGTTTTATTTATTTATTTTTTGCTGTTGCTTTTGTTATTGTTGTTAGCGTGTTGCGTTTTCCAGGATCGTCTTCTGTCTATCAAAATCATGCCAAGCTGCCTGGCGTGCTGGAAGGAGCGTCATTTTAAGACAGTCTTCTGCGTACCCTATTAAGCTGGGGTGTATGCCGATATCAAATTACCACCTCTTGGGTGGCCGCCGTGGTAAGCGCCGTGGAAGCAACGAGCGGCGCCTTTCTTTGGCGAGATATGCACGAAATTGGACTGCTTGGAGCCGAAGGCATCAGGCGGGTTGGTTTTGTGTGTTCTTTTTTTTTTTTGTTCATGGAAGCGCAACGGAACTCCTAGTCCCTGAAACTGCCCCAAAGCCATTGGGAGCTAAAAATGTAGGAGTGAGAGATAAAAAAGGATACACCATAACACCGGTGCGCTTTTGTCAATATTATGATTTTTTGGCTGGAAAGGCTACCAGTGTTTACCGAAATCATATTTAGCAGCTGTTCGGGATGGCCTGGTGTTTCGTTTCTGAGGATGTTTTGCTGCTGCTGATGGTCGCAACAAGACGGGGGACTACGTTCCCGGATTTCTGCCGTGGTGTTGCTCATGCTTACGAGCAAACAATTTCGGCAGAAGACTGGAGCCATGCTGGAACCGTTCAGCGTACGACTTTAAGAGGCTAATAAAGGTCTATTATGATTAAAATTGTACCATCCACTCGGGTTTGTTCGGCTGAACTTGTAACATTCATTTAAGTGGTTATTGTGGAAGCTTTTGATGAGAGGGAATAATTACATTCCGCCCGTTTAGAAGTAGCTGATGTGTGCAATAAAATTATCCTACCATCTGCTACATTGTTTAATTTTCAAACTATTTAACAAAGGATTAAAAAAATGAGAAAAATAACGAATGGTAAAATTATAATTTCTAAGATTGGACACCTTAAGATTAGAAATTATTTTTGGAAAAATACTTCTAGCGAAAACAAGGGTTTAAAAACAGCACAGAAACAGAATGTAACAAAAAAAAAAAAAACAGTAGTAAACAAGTGAAAAATAATAAAAAAATAAAATTATTGGTCTAAGAAGTCAATTTACATGAAGGTACTTTTATTCATGGCTATATTTATGAAATTCGATAA
>JXWZ01011430.1:0-12199 GCA_000956215.1 Anopheles farauti No. 4
GGCCGTCCATTTGATGCCGGGATTGTACCCCGGACGGAACGGTCTTTTCCCTCTAGGTTTCTAGCATCCCTTTCCTGACAACTAAGTTGGTAGCAACTTCATTCATCACTTTGACCATGCTGTGTGGGTGAGCTAGCAGTGGAACGCAGTGGAGGTGCTAAAGATACTCGTTGTCGGTCATCATTCATACGTTCACGTGCGGCTACCATCCCAAGGAATCGGGTAATATTAGCGCCGACGTAATGAAGAGGACGATGAGGGTAATAACGCAACGCGGAACGACGGTGCTCGTGCGGGTTAAATCAACCAAGTATCTTCACATTCGAACAAGATTAATTACCCTTATCATAACCCTCCACGTACTTCATAGCCTGCCTGCGAAGGAACGAGCGAACCGTACCGGAATCTCTAATGGTGTGGCAGAAATCGTACGTGTCGGTTCGTATGCAAAGAAAATGAAAAAAAAAATAGAAAGGAAAATAAAAATGTGAACCGAAAGAAGTACCGGAGGGGCTCAAGATTGATAGGGTAGCATGATGTGTTATTTGGTTTCGAGTTATCGGTTTCTGTTGAAGTGGAAGTTACACGGAGTGAGCTTAACAACGCATTCACCGTGATGACGAAGTTGTTTGTCTAATAAAAAAAAAAGCACACTTGAAGGGCCGTCAAAAAGGAACATCGTCAATTGCTGGAAAGCGAACGCTTCTTAGTCACGATAGCAGTTTATTTTATATCAATTACGCACACACGTTGGGTTTTTCTAGCTGCTGATGGCTAGGAATGATACATTTTATTGCCGTTCGTTTTTAGCCCAGTTTATGTACTTTTCTGTATTTAATTATCAGGAAACTAAACAAGATTAATCAAACATTGATAAAACCCACTCTACACATACTTGCTGTACATATTGTACATATTAAATCTAGTGACTATACCGAATTTAAATGAATTTCGCCTATAATACCACAAGCTGTGTAAGGAAAAACAAAGCTAGATTAGAAGTATTTTTTGTTAAATTATATGGAAAAGTTTTATAAGGCGTAATATAGCTTATTTTCATAAAAATTACCAACTGTTCGTTGCATATTAAAATCATCAATAATTTATTATTGTAGCGGAGTCTGTTTCTTTAATCTGTAATTATCGTTGTAACAATGTTCCATATAATATGACTATATTGTGATGGTCGAAAACGACGGAGAAACGTACGGCTAGCCGGATCATGCCTCATAATTGATAGCCAAACTAAATATTCATGACCACAGGATCGTGTTTTTTGTATGGTTCACTACTCTCTGTCTCTATTATGAGCTGCTATAACCAAACGAAGGAGCCAACTACCAAGCACAGCAGATGTATTTTAGAGACGAGTATTGCGAGAAAAACGGCTTCAATATGAAACGAGGCCCAAACATTGCGTTCTGCAGTGTGACAATGTTCAGCCACATGTTACGAGATCGATAAACGTATGCTTAGAAATGCCGAAATGAGATGTACCCCATCCAGTGAATAGTTCGAAGACTATTCCGTCGGATTACACTAATTTAGATCAAAACAGAGGGTGAAAAATGATATGAAATACGACCAGCTTTTTGCGCAAATTCCGATCATATAAAAAATATTGATGGGTACTTCGAAACCGGCCAAAGAGCAATTTTTCTCCGAAGGTACGAAGGGACAAATAGTCGAAAACGTTTCAAAATATTTTGATACAAAAAAAAAACAGGAATTGTTCACATTGTGAGTACAAACTCTATAAACAAGTGCTCATAAACCATATAGTTATTAACAAAGTACGGCAAATATAGTCGCGAATAAAATCGATAATGTATTTTAATATATCTTAGAGAAATGAGTTTTTTTTATTTGTTTTATATTTTTCATCAGTTACATTAGTAAATGTAGAATAAAATTTTTTTCAATCGTACACATTAAAGAGAACGGATTTTAGTATATATCTAACTAGTAATACTATGGGCTAAAATATAAACTCGAAGCACCTGTTGAACAACCTTTGTTATGACGAACAACAACACGAATTGTGTCACTATGTGTCATTATTCCGAACGCTCGAACCATAACCCACAGAAAACGTGTCGATCAAGAACGCGCAAGTAAAAAATAAAAATGATATATTCTTGGGTATCTCCTTTGCTTGTGCCACCATAAATTGCCCTTCACGATGTGTGCTCTCTCACACACACACACACACACACACACACCCAAACAAGTACACACGCACATGGTGTGAAAGATTTATGTGCACCCCCCGGTCGGGTATGTGCGAGCTTCAGATCGACAAAAAATCAACAAGTCTATCAATAGGTGGCCCGGCAGGCAATTCGGCCCGACTGGGTAGGATTGGACGGAGGCCATGAATTTCATTCTGCTAGCAGGGTGGGTTTAATAGAGTTCGTTTTTACTCCTCCTCCATCAACCATTCCACCCTCCCCTCCTCCCTTGTTCACCCTACCAACGCTACTCTAGCTGAAGCCGCTACTGTGTTTGTGCACCGGTAACATCAGAGTGATTGATTTTTGGTATATCGGCTATCGGCTTTCGGGAAAGTACTTGCGGCACCCAACATTGATACACCCAGGCGCGGAGACGCGGGATGGATTGCGAGGGCTCGCCCAAGAACCAAAGTTACCAACAGTTTTGAAACCCATACTTGGTTTTGAATTTCATTATTGGAAATAAGTGTCTGTCCGGAGGAGGTGTGCGTGACTGTGTGGGCTTTTTTGCATTTCAGACTATGAGTTCTGCGAACTGTTTTCCATTGCTAGGAGTGTTTTCGATAGCGGACAAAATTAACATGTCAGAAACGGATATTGGGGGCGTAGTTTGATATGGTTTTCGCTTTCATTTCACGCGTTATCCCACCGTTAATGCTTTTCGTGGCAGAAACCCGTGAAATATGAAACCGGTTATGAGTAATTTCGGCTTGGATGGCTTTTACAAATCAAGTTCAATTTGCAGAAATCTGATTAGTAAGTAAAAGAAAAGGAGAAATAAATGTATGTGAATCGTATATGATTTGCTCACGGTATGCTGTCCATACAAAGAAATCCAGCGATGCATGCAAATTTAGGCACTGCTATTCGATTGCCGGAATTTTTTTGTTAGCAATAAAGTGCATTATATAATTACACGAGCTTCTGTATTTTTATTTTTTGAGGATACAATAATAATATACAATTTTGAAAATAGCTACATAATAAAACCCAACGAACACATATAACATGTAAAGTTGCTTGAAATATAGCGCAACCAAATTTTGCATTTTTGCATATTCTTATTTATATTTTATTGAATTGATTTTGCTTATTATTTTTTATATTTCTAATTATTAATTATTTTCATTTATATTTTACTACTACATTTTTTTATCATGGTTTAAGCTTTTCCCTGTAATATAAGCATCTTTACAAAAATCGTAATTGTCTACTCAAGATAAATCCCTTTAAAAAGTTATGTTTTAAAATAAGCTTAACAATGTAATTAATTACAGTTTTCAAATCCAAATAGGGTATTTTTTGCACTTAGATATTTTGTTTCCTCAATAAAATTAATAATTGATTTGGAATTTTGGATAAGATAGTTTTGGTATCGACAAAACGTGAACTGTTGAGTTTACCGATCAGTTCCATCGAGGCTGAACTCTGTTTGGACTGAGCAGATCTCGTTAGAGAACCATGACCGAAAGACGAAGAAAATGTAATGCGGTTCTGTTCTAATAGATTGAGAAAACATTGAATACTGAAGATTGCAAAACCTGGCAAATTAAATAAACTAAAAACGGATTTGTTATTCAAAAGTGCAATAAAAACAAGCTACACGAAATAGATTTGAATTCATCACAACAATGACTAACAATGAGAAACAATGTGTCATAGATTTTTTTATTTGTTCTTCATGTACCAGGATGCATGAAAAAATCTATAATAATTATTGGATTCGCTTATCTTCGTAACATCATGCATTAATATATCCTAGATATTATAAGTAATAATAATAGAACAATCATTCTCTCAAAACATTCCGCAGTACAAATGTCGATGAAAACCCCGGTTTAAATCGCGCTGTAATAAAAATGCTACTGTGAACTGAGCGCAAATAGTGAAATAAGTTGCAAAAATGATGAAGATTAACTATGTATACAATAAAAAAACCGCCGAAGAGTGACCTGCTTGCGACGATCTCTCATGGGTGCTCGACTGCTTGAAAACTAAGCTCGAAAGTTTTCAAGCAGTCGAGCACTTCGAATAGTTTTTTTTTTAATTTCTCTAACATGTCAATGTTAATAAACATTCTTTAATAAAAAAATAGTGCAAGAACTTTAGAACGTTTAGAAAACGTTACTGGTACAAGCAAGATAAGCTGTTGAATAACACCGATTGGAAACATTTATTCGTATTAAACATATTTTTTTGCATAAAAAACCACTTTGAAATTACAAAATAATAAAAGCATATAGAGTTGGTTATTTGAAAGAGTTTTGCATATTGAATGTTAAACAGAAATATAGCGCTTGATCAAACTCTCAAATATAGTGTTGTTTTACAATATACAATGTTAATTTACCTAGAACCACCAGTCCATTGCCAAGCAAACCTGCCAGCCCAATGAAGCCGAAAAACACCGGCACCATCATCGACACGATCCGTTCGATTGTCGACGTGTTGACGTGGTAAAGAGCCTCATTTTCGAACGTGTAATTTAATATATCCTGCCACGAACTGTTGCTCATCGTACCCTCGGCCATCAGCATTGGCAAATGCTGATGCAGTCCGGATGGATCAGCGGCAGATATAATTTTAGAATCGTTCATCATTTAGCGGCGAAGATTTATTCGCCACAATCCCGGGGATTATCTGATACTGTGAGAAAACGCTCACCACCTGCGACGCGCAGATTTTGCTGCCGATAGACGAAACAAAGGTCTCTTTTTCACTCACGAGAAACGCACTTTAATTCGCCGCGGAACAAATGAATCTTCCGATTTTAAATTTACCACTTGCACAAAACTTTGTTTTGATAAATGATAGTGCACTTGTTTCACGATCCGTCGCGCCATATTGTGTTAGTTTGTTCTTTCCTTATGACATTTTGTTCAACACGCGTACCGGGCACGATTTATAGATACGAATAAACAGAAAAACACAACACTGCAACGTTGCCGCAGTGACGATGTGCAAAACTGCTGCGAGTGATGTGAGCCTAGAAAATGAGAGAAAAGAATGAAAGAATTTAAATCAACAACGAGTTAAGCTTTCAGCATGGGATAAAAATGGCCCCCTTTTGTCGTATCGGAAAAAATAAATATAAAATGATTAAGAACTTTACCCAGCTGCACGACCATTTGCATCGCGGGAGTCGTCAACAGTATGTCTCGATTTGGTAAACAAAATCCGAAAAATAAAATCTCTTTTTAAACAGCCTTCTTCTGTTTCCTCAGTTTAAAATTTTACCAGTTTGCCAAGTTGATCGTTTGGGCAGTATGTATATTTCCTGTGGTAGAAATAGTTATGGATTCACTAATTTTTAAAGCTATCAACACGACACAATGTGCTATCCAGTAATCCGTCTCTTCACGTAAATGTATGTGACATAAATAAATAGCAAAATCAATACTAACAACTGATATGCAACAAGGGCATAAGATGGCAGGAAAAACAAGATAGATAGAACCAATCATAGCCAATAAATAAATAGATAGATTGAAATCCGGTGCTCGAATGTTACGTACGAATCGCGCTGCAATGGCTAGAGTGCAACATTCGCTCAGAGCTACCGTGCGGTTATCATACGTGTCAATCTTTTTGGCATTATCAGACAAAACTTCAGCATGATTGATGACGATTAGATGAGATAGGTAATCGAATGATTGCTGACATATTGGATAGATGTTGAAAATAGCTAGTGCAATGACCGACGTGCTTAAGTTTGCGGTGTTATCGGCTTACCAGACTCGGATTTATCACCGTAGCCGATGTGTTGTCGAAGTGAGCACTAATATGATACATAGTTTCTTCACCTACTTATCGCTAAACCAAATCATTTTGTTATAGAAAATATATGATATGTATATAAATGGTAAAATGTTTACGCGTTATTAATGGATTCAATGTGTGTATACCATCATTCATACCATATCCACATTTCATAGGTTTAATTTAGCTTTGTGTAAAGAAATTCTCTTAGATCACCATTTTTGGTGTTATATTTTAGGGTGCGAAAAGTTGGTTACAATAACCCACATCATGTAGAAAACAAAGCTTGTTTTACTTAACCTATATCATACGCTAACCTAACTCTTTACTTAAACTCAAAACTAGTAACATTGAATAAATCAATAATCATTTCTAAATAATGCTGGAATGTTGGTTGGTTGGTTGGAAACATTGGTTAGTAGAAGAAAGGAATATTTGGAGATGGATTTAGTTGATAAGGAAAGTAGATTACCATGAATTTTTGATAGTATAATTATAGTTTTGCTTGATTAAGTGTTTTTGAATTGTGTTGATGTTGTAAATATTGTGAATAATATGTGTCCTGTGCCATGATGGTACGATAAGTATGTTTATTTATTCATATGTGTTTTAGGAAAGTATAAAAATATGAATAAGATATTGGTGGGGCGTATGATATGAGTGGTCTTATTGAAGCAACGTCAACGATACTTCTTTTTGAATTAGTAAGATATCCAGCGAAAAGAGCTGTTCATGAAAATGAAGGTAATAATTTGATTGTGCGCAAATTACAAACGCCAATAATTTATTGCACAGTAACATATCGTAAAAGGCTTTCTTCTAAATGAGCGACATGGACGTATTATGTGACTGCGTTTATCGGACATGGACGACATTTTGCATATCTATGTGACTAAAAATTGTAAAACGAACCAAAATGAGAGAAGAGACTCCGAAAAAGTCTCCGAAGAAAGACATTCCGAAATCATCGAGAAAAGGTAATGCTTCAGTAGCTGATTTTCTATAGTGCATGCGGTACTTTAAATGGCCTATTGTATTATTGTATCGTAGGAATGGTATGTTGAAACGGAACACATCCAATTTTAGCAATGTTTCCAGTACAAGAATTGTGCTGGGCTCAGTTTTCTAGACACATCTGTTTGTAACACGCGTCGTCAACAGCGTTTGTGGCACGATGGCAATAATGTGGAAGATTAGCTAAACGCAATTCTGGGACAACTTCAACTGCCTTATAAACTCTCGGAAGTATCCGGATTCATCCCAAAGGAATCATTTTATGGTGTAGGTCATCGTCGCTATGTCTATTAAACGGGTGGCACAAAGCGAAGGAACGAAGGAACGAACCACAGCTTAGGGAGATGGAAGGAGTTAATTTTGTGGGGCAAAGTAGTTATCACGCACATGTCGTCAGCATACACATTAACTGGATCGTGGTCACCGTATATGCCTTTTAATGATGTTATAAAAAAGATAAATCGTTGCATGGCAAGTTTATATTATTGTCGAATAGGAAAATATGGAGAAAAAGGTTAGGAACATAATTTTTGGTATCATCTTTTTGTTTCATTTATGTTTTGTAATTATGAAGATTATATTTTAATTTGTTACAACGAAAAAAGAGTTTAAATACAAAAATATGTTTTAAAGCAAAATGAATGTAATAAATGCACAATTCTGTTGGCCAATCAATATCGAGGCGCTCAGTTTACCGGTTTATTACGTCGCTAAATGCAATGCTTAGTATAAAACCTGCTTTTTTCTTTTCCCAAGCAGTTTTCATAATGACCTTCATTTAAAATCCATCACCAACATTGCTTTAGTAAACCCCGTCATAAATGCATGTAATGCATTAATTTATCTATATTTTCCTAACGACCAGAACCATTTTTTTAGATCCTGGAATTACCTGAAGTTCATTTTAACTTCCATCATTCCACGTAAAATATTACGTCCGTCATGTTGCTTAGGAAAAACACCGTTCGGGTTGCTCTACATCAACGCGACACCGTCCATGGAGTACTCGACTTGACTTTGCGATTCGCTCAATAGCACGAAAAGTTTCATCCGTTAGTGGATGAAGGCAACCTCAACCTTCAACGCGTGAAACTTTTCTTCAACGATCAGCCACGGTGCAAGTAGTTACTTTCTCAAGAAACTCAATTTTCTGTACGTTGCTGTGATCGGGCGGGATCGGGTAAAATGTAAATGAATGTAATTGTACTTGTTGAGCAGTTTTCGCCAGTAACGCCATAAATTACAACCCTCATCAATCAATGCGACCCACACCCGACCCAGGCCCGACCGGTTGTGGCTTCTTGCTTTGTGCCGTGCCATATGTTGTGCGGCTGTGATGATTGTGATTGCTCCTAGGCCTCGGGTATCGGATTTCATTTCCACACGCTGTCATCTCACCCTTGCCGACCCTTCCCTCGCCTTATTCACCCACACATTAAATAATTTAACTCAGTTCCTCCGTACCCCAAGCGATAGCTTGTGTGTCGGTGACTTGTCGTCCTTCTTTCTGATAATGTCGCATAACGGCCGATCCTAACTCGATCGGGGCGTATTAGTGGAGCAAAAGTTTTGTGCGACTAGAAATTAGCAGGCATCAAAGCGACGCCCTAGTTGGGAGGCTGATTGAATATTATAATATTGTTTTCACTCCCTTTTGCTTTCGCGTACGGTGTACGAGCGGGGAAATTGGCAGATGAAAATCGGGATCGGCGGGGATAAATTAATTGTGAAAAACCATCGAAACTGGTAAGCCGTGATTTGGTTTTCCCTTGTGGCCCGTGGACGAAAAGTTAAAGCCTGTTTACGTAGCCCATCGGCAAATCGGTTACGCTAATCTTTCGCGAAACCATATCCGCCAGTTGTTTGTGGCCATGGTTGGTGGCTGCTACTCACAACACCGTCGATAAATTGTGCCCACGCAAGGAGTTAAAGTCGGCGGCCATCGGAAACGGGTTGTTTTCGTAACAATATTCCTCATTAACGCGTCACTGCAGACCAGTTCCGTCGAGTATGTATTCACACTGCGAGCATACATTATTAGGAAAAACCGGAAAACCGCAACTAAACTAAAGGAGTGCCACCGTGTGCGTCGTATGCCGCAGGGTACATCGGTGGAAGCGCAAAGCTTATGTCATTTAAATTGAATGGAACGCAAAGTTTATGAAACGTGCAGCACATGAAGACCCGAACCGCTCCCGGGCGGGTTGTTTACGCAGCACGGGGGACAAAAAATGCAAATTGTGCCCTTTGCTGGTCTCCGGGGCTCATGTTCGAGTAACACACGCCGCTTGGAAAGCAAGTTTCGAAAGAGGAAAATGTTTGATTGAGGGCAACGTTGCGTTTATTGTGTGTGAGCGATAATAAGAAAAATAATCATCGAGAAGCTATAGGAAACCAACTTCAATTTAAAATTGTTGAAGCAATCAGAAGGTGCGTTTGTTTGTTGGAAAGCAACACGATCTGTGTCGCTAGAGTTTCGATACACCAAATCGATATTACATACAACTTATTTATGTTGCTCGTTATACTTCACATGCATTGAGAAGTTCGAATGTTTAGAACTTCATTATTAATAAATAGAAACTGCTTTGGTATAATATGCATTATTTAAACAAATATTTTACACGAATCAATTATTATAATTTTCCTTGCCTTGAATCTAGTGATGTGCTATTTTTCAATTAAAATTTCTTCTGAATGTCGTTTATCATTTTATAGTAAAAATTTGTGTATTTTAAAACTAGTTGTCATTAAATTTTTGATCGTTTTTTTGTGTCTTTAAGTAAAGTATGATTCCTTGAAAGGTTGTTTCTTACCAAATTGACAGATAATTATTCTTGTAACTATCGTTGGTATAAAGAAAATAATAAAAATTGATTAAAAATTAAGTAAAACACAGATGAGGATTTATTTATTTTCTTTTAAATAACCAAAATCATATTATCTTATTGTTTTCAACGAACTTGACCCGCAGAACAGAAGTTAAATTAAATTTGAGTGACTGAATTGCTTTCAGCGCAATAAATATTCTCTCCATTATCGTATTAAAAAAATAAACATGATTTCCCAAAGAAATAAAATAAAATACGATTCGCATAAACAATAACGAAATACATCATCCAATCATCTTCATCCACATTCTCCTTGGCACTTCTACCCAAGGCTGCTCAATAAATCAACGTAGTTCCGAAGCGACTTAACACAATTGTTTGCTGCGATACATTTGCAAATTAATTTCTTCACTCCCGTCCTGCCCACCCACCCGACCATTTTTGCACACCAGAAGCAGAAGAAAAATGAAGAAAAATTGAACAGGTGCCCGAATGAGCAAAGCGTATCCGTTCGGAAAACGGGCCAGCCCGTCTCAACCGCCATTTCGTTTCGATTGAGCGTCATTTAATTTCACACACTCACATAAACGACCTGCCGTAATCGCTGCCGTCGGTATCCTTCACGGTGCCCTCCGTCACGCAGCTTCCCTTCGGCTCGCAAATAGGCGATGAAGCATTACATTTTGGTGCGTAAAAGGATTAACGACACAGCCTTCGCATCGGTCGTAGCGGAACGCAAGCGGGCCTGGAAGCTGTTTATGTATATTTATGTAAATCACGTTTGGCTGCCTGTTCGCTTCGCGACCTTCAATTCATCTCGCCTATCAGGGGCCGGGAGGCGGAGGGCACAAGGCAAAAGAGAAAGACGAAGTGGATTAATCCTTTCACGTGAGGTGAAAAGCTTGCGGAGGTGAAATTTCTTCATTACGATTATGTCACTTATCGTCAGCCCCGTTCCGCCGGCTGCCATGTCACACGCCCCCGTGACAACATGTTACTCCGCAAAACGTTCACCAAACAAGGCAAAGAACATTGTGGCACAACAGTTGTGTGTCCTGGAGTAAATGTAAACGGCTACGGGCTTTCGGTGTGCACGTGCACCGTGACATCCGTGCCGAGACAGTCCCTGTTAGGTTCGGGAACGTTTACGAATCATTGCACTAACGAAACAGTGGGAGTAAAACCAGCCGGGAAAATAACAAAAATAATGAAAATAATTAGACGCAGCTGCTAATCGGCGTGTGCTTCTGGCTCCTGAAACCCTTCCACTATTTCACTGTGTTCACCTGCGCGGCAGGTAGCTTCGAACTCCGCAAGGATACATTATTAAAGTTACTTGAAGCGAAGTTATTCCGATAAACCTGATAAGGCACCACCCGGCTGTCGTATCGTGCCGTGGCAGAAATGAGAAATTATACGTCCCCGAACCATTTTCGCAGTGGCACAAATTTATATCATAAAAAAGGAAGACGAAACGAAAAGTTCTTTCTGCAGCCAACACCGAAGCTGCCGGCCGGAGGATCCTTTTTGGGCCTTGCGGAGAACGGGGAAGAAAGTAGCCACTCATCGGGAAAAAATATTCCAAAGCACACAGACCGAGCGAGACAGACAGAGAGAGAGAGAGAGAGAGACCTAACTAATAAATGAAGATAAATATTTGTTAGCCGCATCGAGTAGCGCTCAGGTCATGGGGCAAATGTCATTTTCGAGCTTCGGTTGCCATGGTAGCCAATGCTTTACGCGTACTTCCGTGCCGAGTGGAGTGTAATTGCCGCAGTGCCGACGAGCCGTTTGAGTTGTTCCAAGCGTAAAGGTAAGCTAAGTGATGTATTGCCTGTAAGGGTACGTGGGAGCCCGTAACAGACAACATGTCCGTCATCATTAATCGTGGCATTTCACCGCTACGTAATCGGACTCTAACTCCGCCGTTCTCGGAGCTTCCAAACTTCCTGTGACGGTGCATTTGTGCGCACGAGTCACAAAGGGTGAAAATCATTCGAATTGATTTGTACAAAATGTTAATTGCCAATGTAAAGTTGATCAGTTTTTCCATATGAATCGATTCTACCAAAGAAAATTACTGATTTGAAGAGGAATTGTCTTGATTTTTTGTGTTTAATTTAAATTTAAAGAAATGCGTTTAAGAAATTTATTTTAAAGAAGTTTTGAAATAAATGCAGCTCTTTTTTGCTGAGGATTGTCGATATTACTTTAAACTTTTACACATAAACTACGCATGAAATTGAACGAATTGGACATATTTTGTGAAAATTTCATTCTCTCTTTAATATCGCTAAGGAAATTACAAGTCCAAGTGAACTTAAATCGATTTAGTTATTTTTAAATGAAATAACAATTCTG